>BEGY01000056.1:360641-390717 GCA_002335675.1 Chlamydomonas eustigma | reverse complement strand
ACACACACTAAAAGGGCTCAAATAATATTTTTAGTGTAACATGCAAATAAGGCATACTGTCTCAATTGTTTGCAGCAGCCTTTAGATTTGGGGCTGTATGCGCGCTGCTGGTCTTTGTTCATGCCATTGCCATTCCCTTTTTGTAATCAAAACCCAGTCAGTTGATATCTGGCACATAAGTTGTCAGGTTGTTTAACTCGCTTACTCTAACGCAGACTGCCGCATTTAGAGGCTGCACTTCTGAAGCTGAGCCCTGTGGATGTCGCAGCTCTAACCACCATGGAAGCTGCTTTTAACATGTTACTGAGACCCCTAGAGCTACCTTCAGAGCCTCCCAGCAAGGTAGGCGATGCGTGTCGAGATCACTTACAGATATGGTTGAGAAGGAATTGACTGCAGCCTCCACTGAATACGTATTTTATCAGAGGCTTGAGTGGATTGCACTCAAGCCTCAATCTTCTTGTCCTTCTTCATGCAATCTTAGTGGGGAACACTGCCTTCATGAATGTTCATTGATGCTTTTGTAATTCTTTATGTGATGACAACATTGTAATCCACCGTGGCAACATAGTGAAATTTGTATACGTTTCTTATCTGTTTATCAAAAGGTGATCTTGCACAACGCTTGTGCTAATGGTATAATGGTTATTGCATCCTGCTTCAGATTGTTATCATGGTTGACGCGTTGGATGAGGGAGATCCTTTAGAACAGCAGCAATCAGGATTCACAGGAGGCATTATGGCAGGTGGAAACAAGGCTTTGAACTTGATTGTGACCTGCTTCTCAGAGCTGCCACACAACATCAGGTGTGAAGCAGATGTGTGAATGGGCATTGATTTTCCACACAATGTCAGGTGCTAAACTGATGTGTGAATGGAGATTGATTTGTTACACAATGACAGGTGTTCAGATGATGTGTGAATCGTGTTTGCATTAAATCGCTTCTTTGTAGTAGGTAGTGCTGAATGTATCAGGATTAGTTTATTAGTTGGACCCTGTTCACCAAGCCTGAAAATCTGATGAGATCTGACACCGCACCTGTCTTCTTTCTTTATGGCGGTCTTCGTCAAAATTGTTTGACATACTTCCTTATGATCAATGTACAGGTTCATTTTCTCTAGCCGTCCTGATGCAGCCTGTGACCACATGCAAGCAATTTTGCAGCGTGCATTTGCAGCTAAGGAGGATGGAGGATCTGCAGCAAGAGTGACCTTCATAGAACCACGCAATGTGAGAGTTGATGATGATGACAGGGATGGTGGATCTGCAGCAAGAGTGACCTTCATAGAACCACACCATGTGAGAGTTGATGATGATGACAGGGATGGTGGATCTGCAGCAAGAGTGACCTTCATAGAACCACACCATGTGAGAGTTGATGATGATGACAGGGATGGTGGATCTGCAGCAAGAGTGACCTTCATAGAACCACACCATGTGAGAGTTGATGATGATGACAGGGATGGTGGATCTGCAGCAAGAGTGACCTTCATAGAACCACACCATGTGAGAGTTGATGATGATGACAGGGATGGTGGATCTGCAGCAAGAGTCGGGAGCATGGGACGCATCATGGTGTTTGACACAGTTGTGAAAGAGTGTGATCTGTTGGAAGATGAAGAACAGGTTGAGGTTTGTACTAATGGCATGATTACTGAGCATGCAAGTTATGAGAATACTATGTTCATGCACATGTGAGGTGACTACAGAGTTAAGTGTTCATGCACATGTGAGGTGACTACAGTGTTTAGTCTGCAATCCCTCTTAGTCCTCAGGCGTTTGAAGGGAAGATAGAAGAGAAAGAAAGTGAACTTTAAACGATAAATTCAGCTTGAACGAACCGGCTTCAGTGACAGTATATCGGGTTCACTCTTGAGCATTTCAACTCGCTTTGAATTGGCACTGGGCGAATGATACTTAATTTCAATTTGTTTCACAGGGTATGCTTAGAGAATCTGTGCTACAAGTGGATCCCTTACTGGCTGTGTTTGATATGAAACCTCCATCTGGGGTCGCAAAAAACCTTTTGCAGGTGCGTGGTACATATCATCATCTGAGAGATAACTTTTAACTGAGATGTATATGTCAGGACTACAAAGAGAGTGTTGGAGAAACCACTTTGTGCAACTGCTCTCAGTGATGACAGGAACTGTAGACTGTGTAGTTGCCTTGTGATGAAAAGTTCCTTTGTGCAATGACGAAGGACAGCAAGCACAATTCATTGCAGTTGTACCTTCCCTCTATAACCCTTTTGCAGCTGGCATGAAAGTGCAAATGACCAGCTATCATTTGCTCTGGTATGGCTGTCCATTCAGAGCCATGTGTCATAGCTGCTTGAATCTCTACATGTTCCATTGTGATATCCTCCTTGTCCTCCTCACAGGTCCTTATCGCAGCTCAAGAGCAATTGTCCCACTCAATGCTGCAACTCCTCGGATTATCCAACCATCTAGAGTCCCTACCAGGGTGGGGCTGTCTGCTCTACATTGCAGATCACCATATCTACATGCTGCACAAGTCTTTGAGGTTGGTCTCTGTACAGGATGCCTTTGGCACCAATCACTTGAGTTTCCACCTCAGTGCTTGACGATTGTATTACATAGATATGATAAATCAAGCTCCACAACATTGTGAACATGATCCATTCATCATGTGTTGTTCATCGACTTGGCTTGACTGATTCTGACTCTTGATGGTCATCGACTTGGCTTGACTGATTCCGAATCTTGATTCTTTGCAACAGCGAGTGGATGGTGGATGCCTCAAAAAGCGGACCTCACGCTGTGGATGTTACCGCGGGTCATAGATTAATGGGAATGCAGCTACTGAGGGAAGTGCTGTCTCTGGGTGCAACTAGCCCTGCAGCTGCTGATGGCCGCAAGCTGTTTCGAAGAACCAGTGTTGGTGGAGTTGAAGGTGGGCTTGAGAGGACGCCAAGTCAGCATGGCTGAGCCGTGGAGATGTTTGTGGGTCTGTTAAAAGATCAAGGTTCAATTTGGGGAGGAACTGCATGGATCCACACCTAAGAGGTTCACACCTGGGAGGGGTAGCACCTTGAATCACATCTCAGAGGATGTAGATGTAAGCACTAATGGGCACCTTCGGACATCAAAGATACAGATAAGCCAGGCAGATGCGCCTGTGAGGTTATCAGGAAGTTACAAAGCCTTTCTGCAACCACTGGGGGAGGAGGCTGTGAATGCTCTAAAAAGAGCATCCTCGCGATGGATACCCCAAACATCTTTACAAGAGGGTGGAAAGTCTGTGCCTAGTGGGTTTTGGGCTGGTGGCAAAACCTTTGCTCGTGGAAAATCCTTTGCAGGGGCCAAGCCCTCATTAAGTTTTAAGTCAATAGCACGGGCTAAGATGACTCCGGACAATAAATCTGAACATGCTGAAGTGATGAAGCGTCCCACACATGCTGATGTGTGAATCGTGTTTGCATTAAATCTCCTTCCAGCTGAAGACAGATCAGTAGGAAGGCATGTGACTCCTTTGCCTGTACAGAACAAAGAAGACCCCAATAAGTCACCAAGGCTTCAACAGCTGCCAGCGCACACCTCAAAATATGCGATTCCTCACTTAGTGAAAGGCGGCGAGGAAGTCTATATCCCTCTGGATGCAGGTGTGAAGGCCCTAGGTTAAGATACTCAATGAGATCAATGAGATCGTGGCAGATATTGCATATGATATTGCATTATCATTATCTGAGTCCAAGTACTGCTCAATCTCATCACAACGACCTTGGCAATATTGCTCCATTGTACCAGGATGTATGGATAATTAATTGCGCTATATGTTCATTGGTGCAGCTGATTTAATGCATGTGCCCTTATCTTGGGTAATGCTATCACAGTCGTGGTTGAGACACAGGAATGCTCTTTCTTTATAATGCACATCTCTTGCAGAGTGGGAGTTTGTTCGCACAGTGTTCAGGGCAGGTCATGGTTCATACATCGTGAAAGCGCTTGGAAGCATTCCAAAAGGTTCTCGTTCTTCATACGCAGAGGATGCACTGAGGTCAGTTTGTTCTGTAACTAATATCTCCAGCAGAGATAGGCCCTCTAATTACTTTGCTTAAAATAATAGACAACACGATATTACAACATGTCACCGATTAATGCTTAACATGTCCTTTTGTAGATGGCTCCACAGATATTTAAATGCTTTTGAGGCAAAGCCTGAGGCCATGGAGTCCATCACTCTGGATGACTCCAGCAGCCCCCTACTGGTCAGCTCTAAGTACAGGGAGGCTATTGGAAGGTCTGGGAGGAAATGGGTGTGTGCCCGACGTTTGGGAGGCAGGCAAGGCTGGCCAGCTGATATGGCAGTTATGCAGGTGTGATGCAGGTGTGATACTCTTTAGAGCAGGACATGCATGTGCAGAACAACATCAAGGCCTTCATGAATCTCCCTTGAGTTTCTTTGGCACCTTGAATGGACATAAAATGAAGGCGCTGAATCAACTTCAACTACATTTATATGTCAGAAGTGTGGCCTCACTGCTGATTATGACTTAAGCCTGTTACATCATACCACTGTTTCTCTGGGTATCTTGCAGGGCCACTCAACGGCAGTGCGGTGTGTTGCTTTCAGTTTTGACGGTCGGCAGGTAGCAACATGCAGCGAGGAGACAAGGGTTTGGGATCTGGCAAGCGGACAAAGCACTTTGACTCTCAAGGTGGGAATGTACTAAAAAGGCTTCATAAAACATGATAAGGAGGACTTCATGGTCATGACAAAAGGAAGTTGTTTGTTTGAGCTACTACTGCAGTTTCTTGCAGTACCAATAGGTTTAAGCTATGCTCACAGCTCTACTGTATTACACTGCATCCTTGACTGATATTACACTGCATCCTTGACTGATATAGCTTTCACGAGTAATAGCAGTGTCCTTTATATACAGGGCCACTCAGATGCTATAAAATGTGTGACGTTCAGCCCTGATGGCAGACAGCTGGCAACTGCCAGTGAAGACATGACTGCTAGGATTTGGGATCTCGCCAGCGGCCAGAGCACGGTGACTCTCAAGGTACTTCAAGTGTTGATCATGGGAGGTCATAATGTTTGCAGGCAGAGCTTTTGAAGCAATTGCTGCAGCCACATAGGTTGTCAGTTACCTCCATTGTACCCAGCTTTGCTTTTTTAAATTTGTGTAGAATGACTAAAGCTCTTGACTCGCCTCAGCTTTGAACTCTTTTAGCGTGATTTGACTTTGTTCTGTCAGGCTCACGCCAGTGCAGTCTCCAGCGTGTCATTTAGCCCTGACTGTCGCCATGTTGTGAGTGGGAGCAATGACCGAACTGCGATTCTGTGGGACGCTTTGAGCGGTGCACCAACTCTGATCCTTGAGGGTGACATTAACCACATCACCAACGTGGCCTACAGTCCAGATGGCCACCTCATTGTCACTGGGAGTAATGACCGCACGGCAAGGATCTAGGATTCGAATGAAGGTGTGACCGTTGCCTTCCTCATAGGTCACTCAAACAGTGTGACAAGTGTGGCTTTCAGGCCTGATGGTATGAAGGTGGCGACAGGAAGTTATGACAACACGGTTAGAGTGTGGGATGTGAACACAGCTCAGGTCAATTGCTTGGGCAAGCCTGAGGTCACACTTGAGGGACATGAACACTGGGTTACAAGCATAGCGTTCAGCCCAGATGGAAGGTGGTTAGCCACTGGAAGTCATGACAACACTGCAAAGGTCTGGGATTTGAGGACAGAGAAGAACGTTTGTACTCTTGAGGGACACCGAGTAGGTGTTACATGTGTGGCGTACAGCCCAGATGGGCGACAGTTGGCAACAAGCAGTTACGACAAGACTGCTAAAGTGTGGGATCTCCTGAGCAGCACAGTCTCGGCAGGTCCAGAGGCAGTACTGAGGGAGGTTACGAGCGTGGCCTTCAGCCCTGATGGAAAGTTTTTGGTCACAGGAAGTAACGACAACACTGCCAAAGTGTGGAATATACTGAGTGGTTCTTCTGTCATGACTTTGGAGGATCACACTCACTGGTGAGATGTCTTGTTTGACCCGCTGACAAAACTTACACCATCTCCTTGGGTGCTATCATCTCCTCTTGCATTGATTCTGGTCTTTTGAGCTGCAATATAAAAGTGACTAAATGTGTAATCACCTACTTTATTAGCATCTCCTTCCTCTGCTTGTGCCTTCATTGCATGCCTACATGTCTGCTTTCAGAGTGTAAGCTTTTATTTACCAAGCTTGTGAATGCAGAATCTGTTTATTGTTGCTAGCGATAAGTGTACACGAAGTAAGTAGTCTTAGGAGCCCTGATGAAAGCAATGTGGTCTCCCTCCTCATCAACAGGGTCACCAGCGTTGCTTTCAACAATGAAGGAAATCAGATTGCCACAGGTAGCTATGATAACTCAGTGCTGCGATGGGACTCAACATCCGGCAAGATCAGCGCCACGCTAGAGGGCCACACTAATGGTATCACCAGCGTTGCCTTCAGCACTGATGATCAGCTCTTAGCAACAGGCAGCAGTGATAAGACAGTAAAGCTGTGGGACATGGAGAGCCGTGTTGCCGTGGTCACACTTACAGGTCACACACATTGGATCACAAGCGTGGCTTTCAGCCCAGATGGGGAAACCCTGGCATCAGGTAGTAATGACAACACGGTTGGAGTGTGGGACATCAGCGACATGACTGATGTTACCTGCAGGATCTTTGAGGGTCACTCCAATGGGATCACCAGCCTGGCATTCAGCCCTGATGGATCACAGCTGGTGACTGGAAGCAACGACAATACAGCTATCGTGTGGGATGTCAGGCAGGGGGATCTGGTGGCAACCTTGGAAGGACATACTGATGTGATCACAAGTGTTGCTTTCATGCCAGATGGCATGCACGTTGCGACGGGGAGCAATGACTTTACGGTCAAAGTGTGGGATATTGTTGATGACATGCTTGTTGCTGCTTTGGAGGGTCACACGCATTGGGTAACCAGCGTGGCATTCAGTGTGGATGGCTTGCACCTTGCAAGTGGAAGCTATGATAACACAGTGCGTGTTATGGCAGTGGTTGGCAAGGGCTGCTCAACACTTGAGGTGTTGTATGATATTGGAATAACCAGTAGTAGGTTCAGCTTTAATGGGACTGATGTTGTGGTAAATGCCAAAGAGACTGATTCCAAGGCTAGAGGATGGATGTCAGCAGCAGCACCCCCCTTGCGCCTGTTGAGGAGAGGAAGAGACAGTAGAAAATGGTAGCATGGTTATTTTCATATAACTCATGGTTTTTTCATAATCATTATCTACTTGAATTCCCCAGACCTCAATGTCATCTGTTCATGGATGATCATGAACTGTCCTGAAACATCCATTCATATTAAGAGCCTCTTGATGGCATGTTGCAGTTAAAACCATTTGGTTGTATTGTTGAACAAAATAGCATGAATGAATGAGGTGAATCATGCTGATGTGGGTGGCTAGGTTCTCACAGCGGTCAAGAATTTATGTCTTGTGAATGTCTTCTCCTGTGTTTATTATTTATCTGTACTATGGTTTGTGACAAACCTGAAAACTCACTGTTCTCATGTTTTTTTTTGTAAATGGAGCTTCGATTACGTTGCTTGTCTGTTTTCTAACGTGTCTGCATAAGCTGACTTTCGATTTATATAGTTATCCACATGTTTTCTGATATAGCAAGTATGTATCGGATCGTGAATGAACAAAGCTCCAAACATTACTCATATCTATCTATGAATTCCCTATCTGTTCGTGGATGATTGTGAACGACAGATGAAATGACGAACTCATGAAGCATCCTTTCATGATAAGACCCTTTTGATGGCATGATGCATTCAAAACCATCTGACTGTTTTTTAAAAAAACAGCATGATGAATTAGATAGCTCGTGCTGATGACGTGGGAGGCAAGGTCCTGTTTTTACTGATTAACTTCAGATATGAACTTCAGCAGCAGGCAAGCAGGGTGTTCAACAAAAATGAAAGCCAACAACTTGTCTCAGTGAAGCTATGTCATTTTCATCGCATTATTTATCAGCAACAAATGGAGATATTTCAACATCTGAGATATTTAAGCACTGTGTTTGTAGCACGTCTTCGGCAACTTGGTGCTTGTGCCACATACAACCTCGGGCTCAAAGCTTTACTTTGAATGAGTAAATGCATATTTGGGAACAACTGCAACAGATGTGTAGGAAAATTAGGAAAGATATCACTCATTGTTCTTTCCACCTGCTGAACGGCAATTGGGCTAATGAACAACTATTACGACAACTTATGTAATATATGCACTCAAGCCAGCAGTTGTTGGGGCCTCAATTCACTCTTCCGAGCTTTTTACAGACACGACTTACCTAGGTGGACTCCAAAATTGCCATCTAGAACTTGAGTAATTCCGTAGTCACACATAACTGTGATGAAGGTGTTGACCTGATCCTCCGTCATGTTCTTGAAGTCCATTAACCACTCACGAGCCTGTGTGCAGGCATTCGCATAATTTTGGCATTTTAAGGTTACATGGGCACATCATGTGAGGTCATGCATTGCAAGTGTTACAAGTGTACGAAAGGGCTCAGTTACAACATCATGATACTAGTTTTTTCACTTACATTGTCATATGCCCCTGTAAAAGCTAGGTTCAAATTTGAGCCAGGTGTAAAGACCTGCACTTGTGGGTTTGGCTGCAATGTTGGGTCAGTAAGGAAGTGGTTGTATGCGAAGCCTTGAACAATGTAATTTTCCTTATTTTCAATTAAAGGAAAGTTCAGATTCTTGAGCATGGGGGGTGCTGTGGCATTTTTGATTAAAGTGAGGCGGAACTTTCCATTTATGCTGGTCTCAATACCCATGCCATCAAACTCAGAGTCTCCCTACATTGCATCAACGGCAAGATGAAGAGGGTCTAGATGATCAGAGGATGAACATTGAAGCACTTAATTGTGATGAGATGAAGTAGATTAAGTACGAATGTCACATAACCCTGCCACATAAGTTACAGTAGTTTTCATCAACAGCATAACAAGTATCATATAATAAACTCTTGCATGACACAATCAGATCCAAATTGTCCTCACTTGAGCTGAGTGACAATCCCCCATGGACAAAAGGGCACCCTTGCTCTGCACCCTCAAGTACAATGTTGCACCCTAGTTTCCAATCCTCCTGTTATCCATATTTCCTCCATAGCTGCCCGGAGGAATAGAAGATATGGGAATGGGGTACTTGGGAGCCACACCAATGTTACCAATATGGTAGTTGAGGGGAACCTTAAACATCTCCCTGATGCTATAATCCTTGCTTCCGATGGAGTGATTAAAGATGACACCAGGGTAGGTGTAGCCTGTCCAGTGCTGCTTGCCATCCACACATGGTTGATAGGCGTTTAGGTACAGAGAATTAGGGTTGCTCCAGGTCAAATTCTGTACACAGGCATCATATGCTTTCATGCATCAGAAAAGTATATTAATCTGAGTATAACCAAATTCTGTGATACTGAGCTCATACATCCATGTATTCCAGGTCAATTTCAATTCAACAGCACATAAGGATTCATTATGCATACCTCCATAGCATCAGGGTAAGTTCCATTTAGTGGAACACAGCTAGTGTGAGGGCCATTGCCCACATTGAACTGGAAATCAGGGACTGCATACAAGGGCCTGCAGTAGGGAATGAAGTTAGATTTACCTTCAATTATTATTGTGACTGTTCCAGTTGATAACTGTCGACACAGATAAAAGCCAGTACTCAATGGCGAGTATTGATCTTGTTATTTTTACTAGATCAATACGACAGCATTTTGAGCTTACAAGGCCCTGAACTTACATTCCTTGGGCATCTGTGATGATCTCATAAATTGTTGAGATCTCGCGAGTTATATTGTTAAGGAAACCAGCACGGAACTGATATCCCCATCTAGCAGCTCCATTCACACCATATGTCTTTCCATTTCCAGGATTCACGCGGGGTTGCAGATCCAGGATGTCAACCTGCATCAAAATATTGCACATACACTTTAACTGTCACAAAGTGAAGCATATTGACATATATTCATTTTACCTGAAGTATATCACCCTCCTCTGCACCACACATGTAAATTGGCCCAGTCAAGATGTGCACGCCATCACCAGCACCTGTTGCTCCTCTCACAGAAATAGCTTGCTGTACAGAATTTACAAAGTGACAACTTAATTACAATGCCTAGGCTTGTCTCCGCAATTTTAGGACTTCTTCTTCAATCAGGACAACAGACATACAATTATTTTGAGGCTAGACTAAGCACAGCTAGCACAGCAAGCCTGCATTATAAAAACAAGTATGTCTAAAATATCCCTGGGAAATAAGTGCAAATTGTAAACAACCTAATTGCCAACCCTAAATTTACCTTATCAGTCCAGTGGTAGATTCCCTCCAGAGCTGGGTCTCCTTTGACCATGCCATCATAGTAGTCACCAGCCATATGGGTGACCATCTCAACAGTCACTGTATCCCCACTGTTCACATACAGCTTTGGGTTGTTCTGATTCCCTGGAAGGGACAGTCAACAGGGTATGGGCCAACGTGGTTAAGTATTACCAATCAACTTGATACCCCTAATGCTCAACATGTCAGAAGCACACATGCGTGAAATGACCATGAGCAATAGATTAGTCGAAATACTCAGTTTATCAAGAAGATAACAACATTGGCCTTTGAAAATCATTTAGGTTTCTGTTGATTTACGATGATACAACTTACAGTAATATCCCCATTTCACTGTATCCACAGAGGCCTTCAGATGATGGACTTTAGGAGTAATTGTAGGCCTTGGGCACTGTGGCTGTGCTGACACAATTGTCACTACAGCTACGAGTAGGGTGCACCTACAGCGACAGTAGTATGTGGCGACATATGAAATATCAGGGCGGAGGTGCTATCACTAGCAGCGGCAGTTGCACATGATGTTCGGAAGTGAGCGGCAGAACCTGCTCAATGCCGGCGCAACAACATGAAATGTTTAAAGGAATGGGGATAAATATGATACCAACAATTCCCGTTGCCTATGATGTTGACCTGTTAACGATGAATAAATACAGTCAAAAAGAAAAAGGTATGTTAAGTGATGTAGTTTTTCTTGAATGATTGTTTTTAGGGCCGACAGGGAACACAGCTACATTACACGCGAATGCATTGTAGCAGGAGTCTTCAGAAATATAGAAGTCAGAGATTCATAATCAGGATCAGGACGATGTACGTTCAATTCATCCAACAAAAAAGACCACATGTGCAGTACGGAATAAGACAAGAGATGAGTGTTGTGGGCAGATCACACGCAAGATCACATCCTGCACTACAGTTAGCTACTGCAAGGCCAACAATAATGACGATGTGGTAATACATTCTAACAAACACCTTACAGGCAGATCTCGATACCACAGTACTTCAGCGACATCCATGGCATAATGACACACATGTCTACTTCTTGTCATTGATACTTGTATTCCACATCATGTCTCACTTACCATGCTTGTGTGTGGGAACGGGGCATCCTCTTGTTGAAATGTGACAACTTGTTTGTGCCTAAAAAGGCAGTCATCGTGTACCTTCTGTACTGTTCCACAAAGTAAAAGATGTGCCTGAAGTACAATCTACGCCTTTTCAAAAGGGCACCGTGCAGTAACCTGAATACGTTGCTTTAATTGCAGCTGCGGCAGATGAATGTCTTGACCTCGCATGAACAATGACAGCAAACATATAAACCAGATGACATCACACTCGGGACTGTCTTGCGGGCAAGCACAATGTAAGAAGGAGCTCGTGATCGAGCTGTGATGATTACGACTTAATTTTTGATATTGAATAGCTTTTATGTAGAAGAAACAGATTCACGCCACCAGGCCTTAGGTATTGTGTCTGGTGCTCATCATCAAGCAATGACAGTGGCAGATATAGCAGCAGATGATGACTTCGTCTCCAGCATAAGATATAACTTCTTCTACTCATATTAGTAGCAGTATGCGGCCTAAACTTCGTATGTCAATTGTCACTTCCTACTATTCCTACACTTCCATCTTTTCAAACTGTAGTGTCGTAAATCAATAAGGAACTACTTCATTTCTCCTAGGTCTGCCATCATTTGATGCTAAGAAGGTTCGGTTTCTGAAATAAGTTCTGCGACCTATGGTAATTACATCCAAATTCCAATACTCTATGTCAACAGAAAGTCATGCTTATGTCCAAGATGCGACATAGAGCATCAGCCCTGCTTATTTCCGATTACAGTCGTTTCACACTGTTTGACAAAAAGTCTCATAATCACCTCCTTTGTAACTACCTTAGAAATACATTGCCTTCCCGCAGAAGACCGGAAATTGATTTATTTGTCCTATCTCGCAGGCTATACGTGAACTTCTTTTTGATCCGTTTTGCTGGTCGTTTATGAAACCATATCCGCGTACCATAAAAAGTAGCCATTTCACACTACAAAACAGTCCTACTGTTCAGTTTTCATTTGGTAGAGAATTTTAATGTACCCGCAGCTCTGATAAACAATTCCCGCAATGCCTGAAACATTGGTATTGACAAAACCCTAAGTGCGTGTCGTATGTTAGCGAGTATTATACCTACTCACCACACCATATTATCAAAACTGCAGTACAATCCTTTGTTCTTTGACATTATTACGGCCAGTGGTAGATGAAGGGGTATTGAGTAGAGTTGAGGACTTATTAATTCATATAATGGGACATTCATAGCAGGTGACATTTTATATCAAAGATTTATGGCACCTATTTTCATATGAAGATTTTTTTGCTTTGTTTAAAGAAGTTATGCTGAAATGAGGATATGCAATGATGGCAGATGTAGACAAAATGATGAGTTTGACTACTCGTGTGACCTGAGTGATACTTGAGTATAGTGTATGTTGATATGTAAGGCAATTGTTTGACTTAAGTTTGAAATGTGCAGATTAAAAAGTATAAAATTAAAATTAAAATTAAACTTAAAATTGACCATTCAGTTCAACATATTCGCATTATGTGTTCACAACATTTTCAGCTTAACACATCAATTCATGTACAATGAATATGGTGACCTGATTAAGATATACTTCCCTCTGGACACCAGTCAGTTTATTTAATGAACTTTTTATCTAACTTATCTGTGGACTGCATCAATATTTCATAATTTAGAGATTTTGAGATTGCCGTTTAGTTATTGTAGCAAGTTTTGGGCAGCTTGGTACTTGTGCCACATACCACCTTGGGCTCGTAGCTCTTCTTTGTGTCAGAAAAAGCGTATTTGGGGACAACTGCAACAGTACACACAACAGCACATAAGGATTCACTAAGATACATCATATGTTCTGGTCACTAAATTAAACTAGACACATTGGAGTCTACACATAAGGACTTATCTATTCTAAAATTGTGTTGTTGTCTCAAATCACATTTTCAATGCACACACTTCACAGGTGTAAACAACATGCAGGAAATGAGTTAGTACACATGCATAACTCCAGCTGTATGTTTCTGTTCTCACCTAGGTGGACTCCAAAATTGCCATCTACCACTTGAGTAGTTCCGTAATCGCACATAACAGTGATGAAGGTGTTGACCTGGTCCTCCGTCATGTTCTTGAAGTCCATTAACCACTGGCGAGCCTGTGGATAGGCATTCGCATAATTATGGCATTTTAAATGGAACATAATCATTTGATGACATGCATAACACGTGTACATCTAGTACATCATGGCTCAGTTACATCATCATGATACTTGTTAGTTCTCTTACATTGTCGTACGCCCCTGTAAAAGCTAGGTCCAAATTTGAGCCAGGTGTTAAGACCTGCACTTGTGGGTTTGGCTGCAATGTTGGGTCAGTGAGAAAATGGTTGTACGCGTAGCCTTGGACAATGTAGTTTTCCTTATTCTCAATCAAAGGAAAGTTCAGATTCTTGAGCATAGGGGGTGCTGTAGCATTTTTTATCAGTGTCAAACGGAACTTTCCATTTATGCTGGTCTCAATACCCATGCCATCAAACTCAGAGTCTCCCTGCATTGCATCAACGGCAGTGAAGGCCATCTGGACGAGTATTGAAGCATTTAGTTTCTGATAATGAACGCCCATTACAGAGTAACTGGCGTTCTGATGTGATCAGATAGAAATTATGCAAAAAAAACGTGTTTGTCTAATCCAGCATTCAGGTATCAAGACATTACAATGTCTCTAATAAACTCTTGCATGACACAATCAGATCCAAATTGTCCTCACTTGCGCTGCGTGACAATCCCCCATGGACAGAAGGGCACCCTTGTTCTGCACCCTCAAGTACAATGTTGCACCCTTTCCAATCCTCCTGTTATCCATATTTCCTCCATGGCTGCCTGGGGGGACAGAGGATACAGGGACTGGGTACTTGGGAGCCACACCTATGTTACCAATGTGGTAGTTGAGGGGAACTTTGTACATCCCTCTGATACTGTAGTCCTCATTCCCTGTGGGGTGCTGTGTGATGACACCAGGGTAGGTGTAGCCTGTCCAGTGCTGCCTGCCGTCCACACATGGTTGGGGGACTTTGCGGTACAGCGCATTGGGATTGCTCCAGGTCAAGTTCTGTACACATGATTTACAAGTTTTCTCACTTTTGATAAGTATATTCAAGCGAAGACAACCAATAAGCAATAATATGTTATATACAAGGCACAAACATAAATGCAGGTAAGGTCAATACATGAGCAATTAGAGTCAGAAGTCGAGCTTACAGCATAGACGCATCATCACTTGTTGTAGTATGATGCAAGAGAAAATAAGTATGAAGTACATATTTTATGTTAACTACATTTCAGGATAATACCTCCATAGCATCAGGGTAAGTTCCATTTAGTGGAACGCAGCTGGTGTTGGGGCCATTTCCCACATTGAACTGGAAATCCGGGACTGCATACAAGGGCCTGTAGCGAGGAATGAGGTTATTATAAGATTTTCCTCCAAATGTGGCTGTTCAGTTACATAGTCCACACAGTTAGGGGTTCAGTATTCAGTGATGAATACGAAAACTACAAAAAACATGTTCATGTTTCAACATTAATACAGCATTTTTGGGATAACTTACGTTCCCTGGGCATCTGTGATGATCTCATAAATTGTTGAGATCTCGCGAGTTATATTGTTAAGAAAACCAGCACGGAACTGATATCCCCATCTAGCAGCTCCATTCACACCATATGTCTTTCCATTTCCAGGATTCACGCGGGGTTGCAGATCCAGGATGTCAACCTGCATCAAAATATTGCATACACTTTAACTATCACAAATAAGTGAAGCATAATATTGACATATATTCATTTTACCTGAAGGATATCACCCTCCTCTGCACCACACATGTAAATTGGCCCAGTCAAGATGTGCACGCCATCACCAGCACCTGTTGCTCCTCTCACAGAAATAGCTTGCTGTAGAGAATGTACAAAGAGAAGTTTTTTTTACAACGTAGAGATTTGTCACTGCAACTTGGACTAAATCTCAAATCAGGAACACATATTGAACTTCAATGAGGCTAGACTTAGCATATTATATCTAGAGCCTGTGTAAAAATAGCAGGTCTGAATCGTTGTCTCAGGATACTAATTGATTTAATTGATTTTAAATTGAAACCACATATTTGCCAACCCAACAAATTTACCTTATCAGTCCAGTGGTAGATTCCTTCCAGAGCTGGGTCTCCTTTGACCATGCCATCATAGTAGTCACCAGCCATATGGGTGACCATCTCAACAGTCACTGTATCCCCACTGTTAACATAAAGCTTTGGGTTGTTCTGATTCCCTGGAAGGGCGGACAGTAGACAGGTAAGACAGGGTATTGGCCAGCCGTGCCGGTTAGTACTAACAATCAACATGATGATAACCGATGACTAATCACAACAACATCTTAAAAAGCACATGAGGACATTGTATATATGAGCAATATATAGGTCAAGATCAAGATTAGTTAATGAATTTAATGAATTAGACAACTCAGGCTCTGAAAAGCACTTCATTCAGCTCCACGTAAATTTAGGGATCAACTTACAGTAATATCCCCATTTCACTGTGTCCACAGAGGCCTTCAGATGATGGACTTTAGGAGTAATTGTAGTAATTGTAGGCCTTGGGCACTGTGGCTGTGCTGACACAATGGCCACTACAGCTACGAGGAGGGTGCACCTACAGCGACAGTAATATGTGGCAACAGATGAAAATATAGCTACTGTTCAACGACGTATGCGTATGAAGAAGCTTATTTGCATAAGTCGTCGAATGCTACGAATGCGGCTTTCGTCGCGATGGGGGGCAAATTAGGCAAATAAACCGATGTCACAAGCGGATAAGGATTACATCTCTAGATGATTGATTTCAATAAAATAAACAAAATTTGACACTAGTGCGGCGTACAGAATAAGATGGTGGGCAGATCAGCACGTGACGCAAGATCATCACACTAATCACACTCATCTGCACAGTTTGCTGCAAGACAATCGTTAACATTGTCGTAAGCAGACATTCTAAGAAACAAATCACATGCAGATATCAACACCTCAGAACTTCATAAACATCCATGCAGCAGCATGACATCACGCATGCCTTCCTGTTGTTGATAATTGCATTCCACATCATCTACATCATCTCTCATCACTCACCATGTTAGAGAGTGGAATCGGGACATCCTCGTGTTGTTACCTTGCAGACATGAATTAATCTGTCGCGTGTGTCTAAAAAGGGAGTGTACCTTCCGTACTGCTCCACAAAGTAGCAGAAATACACGCTGCGCCTTTTCAAAAGGGCACTGTGCAGTAACCTAATTACGCATTAATTGCAGTCACCTTGATGAACGACCTGATTGTGCACAAACAATGGCCACATTAATTGCGCAACAACCTCACAACAACATTCATGTGACTGTCGTGCGGTGGGCACGTTATTTGTACAACGGGTCACTGTTATGGATATAACTTAATGTTATATATATTGAATAGCTTTTACATAGAAGAAACAGATGCTCATTATTAACAGCAGACAAAGCACATAATGATAAATTCGTCCCCATATGGTTTTTCGGTGACGGTAGTGACGGTTGTATCGGTGACGAATATTATTCATAATCATAATGCTCCTTTGTTATTAGAGTAGCAGTATCTGCTCGCTCATTAGGCCCAATGTTAGTATGTCAATTCCATCGTGTCAACTGTGTAAATAATCAAAGATCCTCATTATTTATTCGTTGAGGAGTTTCATCTGCTGCTAACAAGATCCTGGTAATCCTGGTTATAACAGAACAGTCATTGTCATGTTCAGTACAGTGAAGAAGTGTGGTATCACACCTTTAGAGCCGCCCCAGCTCCTCCCCCGCCAATAAGTGGCCTTCTAACCTGCTAACCTGCTACGATGTCAAGGAAACCACAGCAAAAGATGAGAAAACAAAATTGCTAACAAAATTCAGGCAAAACATGGGATTGGAAAGCGAGGGAAACTCACAGCCCTGGAACCTTCAAACATCAGAACATGACACTTGTACCAGGGCTCGCAATGAGCCTACATGACAACTAGTATCAATTCAAATGAAAGCATGTGTAGAGAGAAGGGACATGGATGGAGCTACTAATGGAGCATGAGCTCTCATTGTGAGACAAGTGTGAGAGTTTCACGTGACTTACCCCCTCAAATCAGATCAGATTTCCAATTTCAGACAGATTAAGTGAAGTCATCATGATTTACTTAGAACCCTAGCAAGCCATTTTGAATCCAAAATTCCACGTCTCCTGGCCTCCAGGGGGGGGTCAGATCTTTCAAAGTGATGAGGGCTGATTTCTGATGCTAATCGTCTGTAAAATCAGAATTGACACCTTGACATCAATATTGTTCACACCCCTTAGCTTTAGCTCAGCTATTCAGCATTGCAAAGCATGCCTAGTGACGAACATAGATCTTGGTTCGACACACTTTATTCTGGCAAACATTTTCTCGAGGATGCTATGAAATGCTGTACCATATTTTTGCAGCGTAATGTATGTCATAAAGAAAAATTCGCATGCAGGTTAGGAATAATTGTAAGGATCGAAGATTGGGAATAGATTGAGGAACACACATGACCTCATTCTTGCTGGACACATTATGTAATTATAATAAGCATTGCAGATTATAGATGCAATGCTTATTATTCCAGTTGTAAGATGAAGGACGGATTCCAGATGAATCTTATTTACCTTCACAATTATTCTTTAACATTGCAATGTATAATATAATGAATGCAGCTAGTAAAATCGCCAAGTGCATTGAAATTTTTCAAATAAAAGCCCTTTACTTGCAGAATCGAATCAGCTGTATTATTGATCATCAGCTTCTGAGATTTGAGTTTGTACGCCCATCACACGACACTAATATTAGGGGTTGCTTGTGTAAGAGTCTGAAATCTCATGCTGGTCAGCTAATTCAGAACAGGCAGTATGTGTTCATATGATTGCAGTGTTACCTCATTACAGCAACATCAGCTTGAGAAAGAACTGATCTACACGCGCCACAAAATTTTCCACTAACATGCGCATCAACATATTGCAGTTGATCATTAAAATAAATAGCAATGGTCTCTTGGCAAGGTCTGGATGTTGGCAACGAGTTTAATGCCTAGCAGGCGGCCTGCTAGCAATACTACAAGACATTTTTAATGAGATAATCAATCAGATTGGTAAAGTCAGAAAAATACATCAAAAAATCTACAGCAGAAACAACACTTCCATAAAATGTAGCTTAAATATGCTTCTCTTTTAACATACCTGTCATCAACTACGAAGTAGTTAAAAAACCATTCTAGAGGGATCTACTGCCAAGAAGTAAGAGATCTTCCCAACAAAAAAACAGCTGGTAGAAGAGAATGATGAGAGCCCAAGTAGCTGATATACTGAGGCCTTTAACAGTATTTGAGAAGAGTATGGTAAGTTGCAGTACAAATTGATGGTATGTGGTTTCAGAGCTACCCTTAGCTAAAATAACTTATACATTCTACACCCACCGCATAAGGACACGTGCCTAGATCCCTGTTGGAAGGTGTGTTGTTGTCTCTGATGAACAGAGCAGACATCATGATAATGTCCGGACCCTGTTTACATTGCACATGTTTACATCAGAGAGGTTGCTGACATGCAGCTGGGTAGATGGAAGACTTTCTGTGGCAGATGTAGCTGAGATCCTGACGCTACAGGACGCTGAGCCATGTTTGATGGCAAAGACACTGGGATCCCCATCACAACGCTCCCCCCCATGTGAGGCTCCTTGTGAGCAGCTGTTGTGTAGCTACCAGCAGGCTGCCTCCAGAAATGGCATTCAGCACCCTCACTCTGCACATTAAACACACTTTCTAAGTTGACATGCTGTAATGTTTTACATGGTACACCAGGAGCACTCCCTGCAGTGTCGAAATCCTGAACCAGCATTCCATGGGGGGAAACGTCGCTGAGGACTATGGCCCCCATATTTCGCCCTGTGTGCGCCGGTGCAGTTGAGGGCTGCTGTTCTTGGTAAGAGTTGAAGGTGGACAAGGGAGCAGATGGCTTCATACTCTCTTCTCTTTGTGAGGGATGGAAAGCAGGGAAAGCACTCAGATCAGGTAAGCCAACTCCTCCCTCCTGCACCATAGAGTTTTGGGTAGCACCTACGAAGTAACTGCCACGCTTGGGGAAAGCTGAGTCAATGGACGTGCCTTGCAAGGGAATTACTTGCATGCCAACTGGGGCAGACGGCGCCATGTCCAACAAAATCTGTGCATAGATAGATGCATGCAAATATTTAGAAAACGTTCTCTAGAAATGTTCTCTAGTTATGTTATTTTACGTTAAAAAATGAACCCCTCCACAAGTGATGAACCATGAGTAGCATCCTTCCCATACCATTCCTGATTTATGTTTTCTGTATTCACAAAACTTATCATTCAATTACTAACAGGGTTCAAGGCTTGAATATGGTTGTAACTAAATACTCTCGTTTCCTAACTATCGACTCCACATTCACAAGTTTCCTCACACCTGAGGCGTTTGACCCTGGAACAAGAGCTTTGAGGAGGTGCTATCCTCGGCGATGCCTCTGTGGACCGAAGGCCCCATGCTGCTGAGCATATGCTCGTTCTCACCCTCCAGCTCCTCACACATACTCTTCAATCTCTCCACCTCCTTAGACAGCTTGAGCCTCTGTGACATAAGCACGCTCAGCTTTGCAGTCAAGCCCAAGGAGGACGCCTTCTGTCTCAGCTTTGAGCGAGCAGCACTCAGCCTGGACACATGCATGGTAAGGATAAGGCCTGGACATATGCATGGTAAGGATACGGCCTCAACATATGCATGGTAAGGATAAGGCTTGGACATATGCATGCATGGTAAGGATACAGCCTTGACATATGCATGGTAAGGGTAAGACCTGGGCGTATGCATGGTAAGGGTAAGACCTGGGCATATGCATGGTAAGAGTAAGACCTGGGCATATGCATGCATGGTAAGGATACAGCCTCGACATATGCATGGTAAGGGTAAGACCTGGGCATATGCATGGTAAGGTTAAGACCTGGGCATATGCATGCATGGTAAGGATACAGCCTCGACATATGCATGGTAAGGGTAAGACCTGGGCATATGCATGGTAAGGGTAAGACCTGGGCATATGCACAGTAAGGGAAAGGCCAGGACATTTGCATGTATGGTAAGGGTGAGGCTTGGATAGCGCCTTCCATTTGATGGAAACTTTTACCTAGTGCAAAAGGCGTTTGGTCGTAACATGAAATACACATGCTTACCTATTGGCCATAATCCTTGCAGCTTTTTTAGGGTCAATGGAAGGGTCTAGGCGTGCGTCCTTAGATGGATTACGCCCACCCTTCCCTCTATCCTTCCTCTTTGATGTCAGCTTGGACAGGGTAAACCTTGCCTCCTCATCAAACACTGACAGGTCTGCATGCGGAAGTACACAGACAATGCTGCATCAGTTAGCTTGCTAACTTATGAAGAAAAAAAATTGGAGAACACTAAGAGTCCAACAGGGCAATCCTTATTGGCTAGTGAAGCTAACACTTTCTTAGCTACTCCTTATTGGCTAGTGAAGCTAACACTTTCTTAGCTACTCCTTATTGGCTAGTGAAGCTAACACTTTCTTAGCTACTCCTTATTGGCTAGTGAAGCTAACACTTTCTTAGCTACTCCTTATTGGCTAGTGAAGCTAACACTTTCTTAGCTACTCCTTATTGGCTAGTGAAGCTAACACTTTCTTAGCTACTCCTTATTGGCTAGTGAAGCTAACACTTTCTTAGCTACTGAAGCACACAGTTTTCCTCCTGAAACCTGCCCACTGGACATGATGAATGGAAAATACATTATGCAGGTTGGCCATCCTACCTAGTGATGGAGACAACTCCTCAGAACAGACTGGCATATTCATGGCCTTGTCCAAATACCGTATCTCTTTTACCATGTCTGCATCAAAAATCGTGCATCCTATCAACATCTGAATCTGATATTAAATAGTTGCACACGAGTAGAAGCACACACAAAGTCATCTCATTCATTAGGTAAGGACATGGCACATGAGGTAGAAGCCCACGCAGAGTCATCTCTTGCAGAGCAGATAATGAGAAGGCACCAGAAGTAGCTTCTATAAGCGCTGATGAGCTCCAAGATGCACATGTTACATCGCAACTAAATCAAGCAAAACACCTCCTCATTTGTAAGGCCTGCAGCCCTGTAGGTTTAAGGTGACATATCTCTGTAACCTCACCAGTGGGCAGTAAAGCAGTTGATGCCTCCTCACATGCTTCAGGATATGTTGTTTCCATGTGGCGATTCATGGGCCTTGGAGCTTCTCCCCCATTTGTTTTAATCTCTTTGAACCTACTTTTTGAAGGCCATTGCAGTTGGAGAACCTTGTTCTGGACGCTATGCAGAGCTGCAGTAGATTCTGTAGTTCAGAGAGAGAAAAGAATCCTTTACAGAGTGGACATGGGCAATCAGCTATTGAATCAGCTGAGCATGGCCAGCACCTAAATTTACCAGCTAAGCATTCAGAGGTTCTTTAAAGTTTGAGGGTAACTTTTAATTTAGGATGAAGGCAGTAGCGTGAACTGAATGGGTAATAGACACTCACTAGATCTTCTGACATCTAGGTCCTTCATTCCTTTCCCATTACTCTCAGCTTGAAACAAGTCCTCCTGTCAAGATTTGAAATTTCTGTCAGGGATTTAATTTTTTTGCGTATCTGTTTGTCCTCTCAAGAATAAATTTCATTTTTTGCATTAGGTACCATTAATCATTTACTTTAGACTTGCGCTCTGTAATATTACATCCAAACAAACATTCAATGAAGCAATTTGAACCTACATAATCCGTGTCTCTACATCGATCTCTCTGGTTAACCAAACACCCATGGCTGGCGGAGTCGGTCGCCCATGATGGATTTCCTCCCTCATCGTAATAAAGAGAAGGAGATTTTGAGTCTTGATGAGATGAATGAGACTCCCACGAGGTTACAAAGCCAGCGGAGGTTAACAGCTCTTTAGGACAAGTAACATCAAGCCCACGGGCTTCGTCAAGGTCGCCACCCACAGCCTGCGAAATGCAGTTTGACATATCACATATGCCGTATGAGCACTGGTGTTAAACCGCCCAGGACGAAAACAAAGGAGCAAGAGGGGCAACAGAATCATGATATCTGACCAAATTCTAAAAATACCTGTAACTTCTGCATCGGTTCAGGACAAAGGCATCAAGCGTATAACATCAATTCGTACCCATTAATGAAGTATACGTACTCTTGAATACGAGGCGTCAGTTTAACGGAATGTAGTCACCACATTGTCCCGAATCGCAAAACAATCAAATTTGTACGGCACATTTATCCGCTCCGAAGGTAGGCCAAACTATGGATTAAGAGTAGGTGGTGCCTTTTCATTAAGAACCAAAACCAATGACGCTAATTGCTCGTACCTTAATGCGCCCTGAATTACATTTTCACATAGCCTTGGCTAAAATTTTTGGAATTGGCAAGTCCAGCGCCTTGAACATTTCAGAGGCTTGTGGCATTAGCAAAGATATGAAGGTGAATATAAGTCGCATCTTTGACTTAAATGGCACCGGTATGTAACACGTGAGATATTCTCAATGCTAGGTGAAGGAGGTAAAGGAGCAGTATGTTCAAAAGGTAGCCCAGCACATTCATACAAATTATGTGGTCGGTGATCAGCTGAAGAGGAATATCAGGGACAATATTTTACAGCTCATTGAGATGAAAAGTTACAGGGGCTCTCGCCATGAGCTGGGTCTGTCTATTAGGGGACGAACGCATTCAAATAATAGCACTGCAAAGAAGCTGCGGCATGTGATTATGTATGACACCAGCAGATCCTAATTGAAAATAAGTGTTGTATCTGCTCATGTGCTCTCAGGTCTTGCATTATTAGCAATCCATCCCAGCATCACGGCAACCATGCAAGAAATGAGTTGAAATTCGTTGTGAAGGTCATGTAGAGAGTGACTCATTTCTGATTATGCACATTGTTATCCATGTTGTTTGAAAATTTGCATGACCCGCCCCCCCCTTGCTGTTTTCAATATATTCAGTAGATGTTGATGTTCAAGACTGATAAATCGTACTATGGGTTTTACCATCAGGAACCTTCATGTTTATCTCTATTTATTTCAGTATTATATGTCAAGTCTCAGTGTCTTAGTGCCTGCATAGGTATCTTCTTCTTTTTACTTCTATTTCTTAGTCCCTTGGCCCTGGTCAATGTGTGAGTGACAATAATATCAAGACTGGATGTCTGTTTAGAAGAAGAGCATGAATCCATACAATTGGGAATATCTGAGGCTAGAGAAGGAAATCATCACACTAAAAAGAGTTCATACAGCTTCTTGGACTGGGTTACATCGAAACCATCTGCCAACATAATGATGCCAGAACGTAATTAAGACGGATAAATTTTAATGTCTATATTAAATGCGTTAGGTGTAAAGTCCTCCACGCACGCAGCTAAGCGTGTAACTCATCCATTGAGGCGAGGATCTCGATATGACGTACTAAGGAGCCTTGATACCAGAAGAGCTGTGGTTTTCTGCACGAAGAATGATGTGGAAAAGATCAAGGAGAGATCTAGCAGAGAGAACGACTCCGACGTCGTTATTAGTGACGAAGATGACTTTGACATATCTTTGGTGCCAGTCGAGCCGACTGGCAGAACATTGCTCGGAACTGTACTATTCCTTGTCCTAGCCAAACTGGTGTCATCGTGGCTGGGGACCCCGGGAGGTTATTGGTCTGCTATGGAGTTTCAGAACAATCTGGACGTGCTCCCCGTCATAGGTCTCTGCAGCTTCTTGCCTGTCACCTTCATAATCTCTATGTGCTTTGCACCTGGCAATGGCTTTCATCATGTTGCTGTAAGTAGGTTACAGGATGTTGTCATTATCCTTTTAATGATAATAAAATTGCTCATGAGGTTACCTAAGTCCTGGGATAGTCTTACCTTCAACAACCTTCGTATGAGAGAGAAGAAATGAGTACATGATAGGATCTATACCCCTTGCTGTCATAAAGATAAACAGAAGCTTGCCATTTAATCACCATATGAAATGCAGCCCGAGGACAAATTTTTTGCTGAAGATGCGCACACGAGATCAACAGATATAAGATATGGCATCCAGAGAGATATCCTTGATGAAAGAGTGGGCCAAGAACTGACATTGAAGAAAGAAAACAACCTGGAGACTTACAACACAGCAATTGGTTTGATCAAGGTATGTCAGCCGAATACGTGTCATGTACTAAGGAAAGGCTGTAAGAGTACCCTAAACCCTAAACCCTAAGATTCACCATTGCATTGTCATAAAAATCATGAGAGTGCATATGCTTTGTTCATGTAGGTGAAGGTTAGTCTTAATCAGAATGGTACACGTAATTCCAAAGAAACACCATCATGTTGGACTGCCTGACAACGTGTCTGTTTAACAGAAGCTGGCAATCTTCTCATGATCCATACACAGGATTTTTTATTGATGCCCTGGAAGACTCCAGTGTCTCCTCTGGAATTCTTGGGCTTGACTCTGGAGAAGGCACTTCGCCTTATTGCTGTGGAGGTCTTGTTACGTGGAACCTTAGTGCCACTGGTCGCGAACCAGATTGCAGGAGGAATCTCACAGGCAAGCTCTTATCATCTGCATGAACTCTGCCACTTTTGAAGCTATCAATGTGGGAAAATTATAGATATACTGTAACTCTATGTACTTCAGGATCACTGCCAGATTTGTGCTTCTTGATAGAGCCATGATTTGTCACTCACCTTCAGGTCTCTTCTGCAGACAATGTCCTGTTCTGGATGAGGATAGTTGGATTGAATGGCCCTGATAGCACCTTGTAAGTTGTACATATGATGAGGATAGTTGGGTTGAATGGCCCTGATAGAACCTTGAAAGTTGTACATATGATGAGGATAGTTGGGTTGAATGGCCCTGAACTTTCAGTGAACAGAACCTGTTCATCATGTTGAACCTGTTCATGTTGAATGGGTATTTGTTTTCAATACCCAACAAAAATTGCTAAGCAGTTTTTCATTTTGACCAACATGAACTGCTATGGGTTTTTACATATTGCTGAACTCATGATTATGCAATTTAAGTTAGTAAGGGTGTGTCCATGCAATTTAAGTTAGTAAGGGTGTGTCCATGCAATTTAAGTTAGTAAGGGTGTGTCCATGCAATTAAGTTAGTAAGGCTGTGTCCATGCAATTTAAGTTAGTAAGGCTGTGTCCATGCAATTTAAGTTAGTAAGGCTGTGTCCATGCAATTTAAGTCGGTAAGGCTGTGTCCATGCAATTTAAGTTAGTAAGGCTGTGTCCATGCAATTTAAGTTAGTAAGGCTGTGTCCATGAGGGTGGATGTGCATCTAGTGTCATGCCTTCATGTTTGTGCTTCAGGATTGCAGCTGATGGACTGCTATTAGTGCTCCTAGTATTACCAGCCTGTGTATTGTTCCAGCCTAGACCTTATCAGCAATTTGCCAGAGCTCTGATGAACAAGAAGCTCATAGACGAGGTCAACAAGGCCATGTCTCTTGCTGATGGCGCCTCCAAGGCCACTGCTATCACTTCAATTACGAAGCAGTACGGTGCTGACTCAGCAGCACTGGCGACTCTGCTCGGAGGTTTTGAAGCAGCCAGGAAGGCCTCAATCCCTCCGCAGGACTCTCCGGAACCTTCTGCATCTTCTGACGATGTGGCGGTAGGGCAGCAAGAGAAGAAAGCAGGCGCCGAGGAGGCTTCCAGTACTCTTTTGCCCCTACATTCTTCTACTTCAGAGGTTGCTGTTCAGCCTGCCAGCACATCCCCTGTTGCTGAGCCAAGTTCATCCCCTGCTGTATGGGTATCAGAACATGGTTCCCCCCTCTCTCCTGCTGACATCAGCAAAAGTCTGAATTCTGACTCAAAGGAGCCAACTATTTCCCATGAGCAGCAGGGCCATATTGGCAGTGAGGTAAAAGTTACCAATCAACACAAAGTGGAGATAGCTGCAGACTCTTGTGAATCAACAGGAGCAGAAGAAACAACTCGACAGCCTTCTGCAGAACAAGTGGCCTCATCCACAAACAGCCAACTTCCCAGCAGTTTCAAGAAGGTGCAAGAGGCCTTGCCAATCTTTGAGTCAGATATGGCGGATGCCTTTGCAGCTGTCAAGGCAACAGAGGAGAGCAAGGATATAGCTACCTCAACAATGTTGCTGTTGAGGGCCAGTGTCCGTGCTGGAGAGCTAGCCCTCCTCACAGTAGCCATATCCAATGCTGAGCAGGCTCAAAACATTAAAAGTAAACAAGAGGACGTAATTCATCGCTTTGAACAGCTTGAGTTGGATGATGAAGAGTCGTCAGACATGTTGAAGTTGTTGCGTCAGGAGTTCGTTACAGGCAACCAAACCTTAGTTGAACAGGAGAAGGAGGAAAACGGAGGCAAGGCCATGTTACAGCGCTTCTTTTTCCTTAAAGAGCAAATGAGGGTGGTGGATAATCTGGAGAAGAAGGTGGGAGGTCTTGAAGAGATTCAGGTGGTTAAGCTGAAGGCACTGCGGCAGGCACTGCTAAAAGCCCAAGCTAGGGATGAACAGTTTGAGGTGCAGTTCCAAGCCCTGCAGCGAGTGGAGACCCCAGAGGATCAGCTGGTACAGAAGCTGGTCATCTTGCTGTTGGCAGTGGGATCCTTGGGGGTTAACGCTGCGTTTGTTGTGACTGGGAGTCTGTCTGCCTCGGTCACTGTCAGCTTAATTGTGCGCATCCTGCCTCTTTTCATTATCTATTTAGCGCAGTCCTTGGGAAAAAGTGCGGAGGACGTGGAATCATGAGCCTGCTATGCAGTGTTGTGGAAATGAAGACACAGCAAATGTCACTTCATACTGATCTGCACACAGTAGGAATATTACAAATATCAAATATAATGAGGCTGAAGAGGTGTAGTCCTTTCAGATGTTGTCAGTTGATTGCACAGTTGGGATAGGCTGGTCTTCACATTTTCAGACCCACATGTGTAGTTGGATCACGAGTAATTAAGAAATCTACTACATCTCGTGTTTCAGCACCTCCTCTTGTAATTATCATTGAGGCCAAATGATAATCGCATGGTTTGCTTGTAATCCATATCTAGACTGAAAAATTCCAACGGACGCAAAGTAATCTCGATTCCGCTTGCGTCCGGGCATGTATTATCGCAGATATCTGTCAGACCGTCCAACAAATTTACACCAATTACACACGAAGTGGGTAGATGTTACGTACATGCGCAGAAGCATTTGAAGTGCTCAACACCGGGACACATTTTCAGCAGATGACTTGATGCTGCATATGTTGGATTCGTGGTCGCGCCGACAGCGTTTGCAATTTCCTTGAAGCGGAAATTCAGCACATATTGTATCAATTGCCCATACGTAGTTGAAGTGTAACAGTCATCCAGAATGGCTCAGCCCCAGCTTGTTACTTCTGCAGCTATAATTACTAATGCAGTCAAGGCTGACACCTTCATTGTACAGCTCATCACAAGACAGGCCTACACCTTGTTTAAGAAAAATGTACTCATTAGGTGTGGACAATGTGAACAGGTCCACATACGGTCATTTTAAACACAACTTGATACCTTGAATAGTAATTGCTAGATACAGATGAGTCTTGGATATTGCCAATCCATCTCTGATAAACAAAATGAATAGGTAAATAATGCCCAGCTTTGAGAAGAATTGGTGCATGCCGAGAGGCCGTACCCCTGATGGCCTTGCAGACCTGGACCTTGTGTGCAGTGTGTCCCTGCCTCCCTGCCTCCTCATCACAGGCTGCGCAGTTGGCGTCAGAACCTGTTCCATGTGACGCAGTCCATCCTTGTCATCTTTCTAGTCTGGTGCATCAACAAGGCAGTCAGTTATTCCAACAACCAGTTCACAGGCAAAGGAGCAGTAAGAAACCCTCCAGTTGTTGGCATCCCCAACATCCCTGACTGCAGGGAGAACTTATTCCTGAGGGTGAGACACTATGTCATTACAGTATTACTGATGGAACTCTTAGCGTCCCCTAAACTTGAACTCAAAAATATAATTCGCACTTCTTTAAAGCAGACATAGAGCTTGCAACATGAAAATTGTCAAATCCAAGTGCACCTAATTTCAACATTGTTGCTGTCCAGATATCATGCATTCTGCTACTGCTGCCCTACAGCGCGATTTTGTCATGCTTTCTGCTACTGCTGCCCTACAGCGTGATTTTGTCATGCTTTCTGCTACTGCTGCCCTACAGCGTGATTTTGTCATGGTTTCTGCTACTGCTGCCCTGCAGCGTGATTTTGTCATGTATTCTGCTACTGCTGCCCTACAGCATGATTTTGTCATGGTTTCTGCTACTGCTGCCCTGCAGCGTGATTTTGTCATGCTTTTTGCTACTGCTGCCCTACAGCGCGATTTACCATGCTTTACCTTTCTTTACACCCCGGCTGGAGATAATCTTACTGAAGCCCTTGTCACCCACATCAGAGGAAACAACGATCCTCCCATTCCAGCTAGCCTTGTGATGGGTTTAGCAAATACATCACAGGTCTGATGATATGCGCTGTGATGAGGTTAGCAAATACATCACAGGTCTGATGATATTCGTTGTGATGGGGTTAGCAAATACATCACAGGTCTGATGATATGTGTTGAGATGAGGTTAGTAAATACATCACAGGTCTGATGATATGCCTTGTGATGAGGTCAGCAAATACATCACAGGTCTGATGATATGCGTTCAAGCAGGTAGCCTGTCTGCTTGTTTGCTTGAACTCCTGGCCTGATGTGGAATTCCTGATTATGAGGCAGTCTTGACAGCAAGTGTCTTATATGAGACCAATTTCAAAAAATGAAATTAAGAAAATTGAAAGAATGCCATCGCATTTCTTATTTGTGCACTACTCATTTCTTTACAGGTGGACAAGTACTTGCTTCTTCATCCCCAAACTGTGTTAGCTGCCCTGCACCTACAGGTCACCAGCAATCAGGTAATGATTGGTTTAAGCAAATGTAAAGTAGCTTTTTATCATTCAAAAGTCGGGGCATTCATCAGATGTTCAGTTCTGACTTGAAGAGAAAAAGAAGGGAAATGTTTTTCAAGCTTATTATTGTAAAGTGTTAGCTGAAGAGATGAGCAGGTACAGTCTTTGTGTGCAAATAATTGCCCATTCAGTGTATGATTAGTCTCAACTGCTGATAAAAACTTTCTTCCTTTGCTGTACAACATTCAAACACAAGTTGTGTTGTGTATTGCTGTAGACAGTCAGCTACATCTTGCAAACAAACAGCACAGCTGTCTACTTCAAAGGACAATTCCAAGATCCCAATTTATACATACAGCTGCCTTTGCAGGCAAGAAATCATTATGGCTGTTTCAGACACTGCTTTTGTTAGTTATTGATTTGCATGCCTGTACAACATGCCAGTACCACATGATTCTCCATTCTCATACTTGTTATTCAACAAGGAAACAATGCATTCCATAATGGCAGAAATATGCATAATTTGACCAACAGGTAGCTTTA
>BEGY01000056.1:324456-360160 GCA_002335675.1 Chlamydomonas eustigma | reverse complement strand
TGCTTGAAGCGAGCCTCTTTCCCATGCAGGTCACTTCCAATAGTGCTGCTCATTCCCATGCATGTCACTTCCAATAGTGCTGCTCATTCCCATGCAGGTCACTTCCAATAGTGCTGCTCATTCCCATGTAGGTCACTTCCAATAGTGCTGCTCATTCCCATGCAGGTCACTTCCAATAGTGCTGCTCATTTGCTGTTGCTTGTTTTTTTATCCAACACTTCCTTGGTGGCCATGGGCATGACCTTTTCCACATTTGTGCAAAGGTAAAGTGTGGCATGCATGAGTTTATTATATTACATGGTTTTGGATACTTATTACTACCTGGAATGTGGAGCAAATGTAAGAAGATTAGTCTGTGCTGTCTCATTTACAGATTTAGGGTACAATGAGTAGAGGATAGTATCTTGCTTGTAATGTTTTAACATTTGACAATACATTTGAAGCCACCTGAAACGAACTAGCAGAACATAAAGTGGCAGTGTGTCCTGAAACCCTAAACCAAGAGAGCCTCTTAACGATATTGCTTCACATGTGGATACAGGTCGTCCCTGGCAGTCCCTTTGTCCTTTGCAGTCTTCATCATCGCCTGGGTGCTGCAGCTTGTGGTGTCATTTGGCTTCCCTTATAATGCATCAAACTCAAGCCTGACATCTGGGATATCGCTGCTGTTTGATTTATTCCCTTGGACTCTTCTTAGCAAGGGGATCCTCGACCTTGCCGCAGCCTCATCAGGTGATCAAGTAAATTTCAAAAGTAATCAGGGTACAGACTCAGCTGATGTTTGAGAGAGGCATCCTAAAGCTAAGGTTCTTCTACTGTTCAGAATAGCTATAATCTTCCTTCAGGATAGCATGTGCCTGTCTTTGCTGCAACGAAACTGACTCCAGTATATGGAATCATGACTTAACGATAATTAAGACAGAATCTTGAACTCAGTTCATGTGGAAAATAAATCCAGGCAAAAATGCATTCTGAAAACAAATCTTAAAAGTGTAAATGCATCCGTGTTCATGGTTTAAAATTTTGAGCCTCTCAATCTTGTCTCAATTTTGAGCCTTTCATGAAGACGTTAAGCAGTGCTGAATGTGTGATCATAATTATGCACAGGTCAGTGGCAAACAGGCATTTCATGGAGCAGAAGGAGTTCGTACTGCTGGGATGGTAATCCGCCTCCTGCAGTACAGCAAGACACCTCGCAGTACTGGCAAGCCAACTGCCACATGCCTCTAGGGCAGATTTACTGGGTACTGTTAGTGCAGGTGAACAATAAATTTCATGACAGACATGCGCCTTTGGCAATGGATTTGACATGACCTTTGTGATGTTTCTGAATGTTGTCATATTTGTGTGACAATCATGTGATGCTGTACTGTATCCACTCTCCTATCAGGCATGTGCATATCTGTCTGCAGCAGTGTACTTAGACTGTGTGCTCCCAGGCGGTGAACATGCCCCCCAACCGCAACCCTGGTACTTCCTGTTTAGGCCGGTGTATAGTTTGTTAATGATGTGTGGGAGACATACCAGAAAGCACCAGGTGCAGTAAACAAAGCAACAGACATTCACATCTTATGAGTCATGATCTGACAGTGGGCACAAGAAGAGATGACCAAACAAATGCCATTGGACAGAAAAATGTTGTGATTAACTGTGTAAATAGTTATGAAAAGTAGGACCTAGTATGATTCAGCACATGAAATGGTTTCTTCTAAGATACTATATTGTGGTTCCTACATCGAAAGTGTCGTACTTGCATCCCCCTCTTCCAATATACTTCCCGTTCCTCATTTATCAATCCTTTGATAAAGGTGGTCACTGTCAATGCCAAGCGCTTGCAGCAGGCCTTGATCCATGAGCCTCAAGCAGGAGCAGAAGATGCGGATGTGGCAGAAGAGGCAGAAGCTACTAGGCAGCAATGCATCAGCTACTGTACTGCTAGTACCGCCTCTCAGATGAGCCTTTCAGCTACAGACCCTCATCTTCATCCTCATGCACAGCCTCCCTCAGCTTTGGATGCTTTGTCAAACGACCAATATCAGGATTTAACCAAGACAGGATTGTATCTGTTTGGATTACAAAAGACTTACTCTAAACGGATCATAGGGTGCAGCACATCGCTTCAGAGATTAATGCCCAGCTTTCGATGGGGGGCCAGACAGCCCCAATCCCAACAGTCCATGGTACCTGCAAGTACAGGTGTCACTATGAGCAGCACATCCCAATCAGGAACCCCCTTTCATGATCATGGTGGTCATGTTGCAGTGGCTGGTGTTTGGCTCAGGATCCCAGAAGGGCAGTGTTTCTGCCTGCTAGGTCCCAATGGTGCAGGCAAAACCACAACCCTGAAGTGCCTGACAGGGGTGAGATGAGTCAGACAATTTTGCTGATGGGTTCATACTTCTTCTGTTACTGCCCTGTTGATCCACACAATGCTTGTTTTCTGTGCAGGCTCAGATTCCCACTGGAGGGGATGCCCTAGTATATGGACACAGCGTTTGCTCCGATGAGGGCATGCAGGCGGCAAGGTCCATCACTGGTGTGTGCCCTCAGTTTGATGTTCTTTGGGGGGAGCTAACAGCTAGGGAGCACATGCTCTTGTATGCGGATGTCAAGGGTCTGCCTTGGAGTCAGAGGACCCAGGCAGCCTCAGAGCTGTTAGATAAGGCACGTGGCAAGTGCTGTATATGCTGTATGTGCTTGTATAGTACTGCATCTGCATGCATATCAATTCAACAGCTATCCCTCTTGGTTGCAATGGTGTTGTAAAAAGTGCAGAAGTGTTGTGAGCACTTCATGCATGTATGAAGGGTTAATAGAGTTCTATGATTTAACAGCCTCAATAGACGTAATTTTATATAGTTTGGAGGTGATAAATGAGTGCTAACAAGGTATATAACAAGATGCTAAAGTAGTGAAGGTAGTTAAGGTCCATACAAGCAGGTCTGGTCACGATGTACTCTTTCTACTGACGATTCAATGTATCCTTCAATGAATGTCCTTTCATTTCATGATCAGGCTTCTACACAAGCATTTGCCATGTGTAGTTATGATGCAATAATGCACTCTTTTATGATGTGCCAACAACCAGGTGGGTCTGACCGAATCTGCCGACCGCACAGTGGGAAATTTCAGTGGAGGTATGAAACGAAGGCTAAGTGTAGCTATGGCACTCTTAGGGGATCCCCGTGTGGTGTACCTGGATGAGCCCACCACAGGCATGGATCCAGTCAGCAGGTATGGAAATGTGTGGAAATAACTAACTCCACACAGCGCATAACAGTACTAACCCCTGTTTGCACAAGAGGTTACTTTTAGGCATTGGTACGGAACCATGACGTCTAAAAATAGGGCTATGGCTCAACAGGCGCCAAGTGTGGGACCTCATCTCAGCATGCAAGTGCAACCGGGTTGTGATCCTGACTACGCACAGCATGGAGGAGGCAGATGTTCTGGGAGACAGAATCGGCATCCTGGCCTCAGGGAGGCTAAGGTGCTTGGGGACCAGCCTGGTGAGAAGAGCCCTATCTATTTACTATATAAAGAGCTCAATTGTAATAACCAGCTCTTTAACACAGTACCCTGGGGCCCTTGCTCCTCTACCAACTTGACCGATTTTACCTAACCTGATACATACCTTACAAAGTGTCCACTCAAAAAAGAGAAACAACACGTTTACTTTTAGAGGTGACGCTGTTGCAGTCGTTTTTGCAGAATGCAAGCTGATCTCAAAAAGCCCATCTTTGGTCCTAGTTAAAAAGAATTATTAACTATTGTGTGAAGTTTGCTTGCAGCACCTTAAAAATCGGTTTGGAAGTGGTTACCAGCTGAGGCTCACATTGGCCTGCCAACAACAGCAGCAGCAGCAGCATGCTCACAGCAAGGTTGTTACCTCTCAGGATGAAGAAGGATCCAGCAGGACAGTGGAGGTATGATGCTTAAATGCTTTCCAAGTAGCACTGTATGCCCTTGTACATTACTTCAAACAGGACCATGATGATTGGGAGTTATAGGAACATGACTTATTTGTGGCTATTACATTGTTTACCTAAGCTCAGAGATGAGGCTTGACTTTTGAAGAAGTGCCAAGAGTTTTGAATTATACAGCAGTGTTCATGTCATAATTAAACACGCACAAGTATGCGGCCGATGGAGGACGAAGCAAATGCAGTGTCATAATTGCGCACACACATGCATGTGGCCGATGGATTGGCCTGCCTTAGGTGTACGAAGGTCAGCCGCAGAGAGGAGACATGTTTCCAGAAATGCTGACAGAAAGTATGAGCTCAAAGCTCCACATCTTGGAAGAGAGACTTAAGGAATACTTCGGCGATCAAGTCAAAATAATTAGAGGTGGAGGGAAGGCAACTGATGTTTTAGGAGGGGGAGGAGAGAGGGAGAGTGATATGACAGAATCTCACCTCCAGAATGATTCACATAATGATCTGAACAACGATGGGGGGCCCCAACCTAGTAGTGATGTGCCAGGTATTAAATACGAAGTCATTTACTGAGGTTCCATGAATATTCATATAGCACTTCATTAGCAAGCAGAGTATTTCTAATACTTTTTTCACTTATAGGAAAGTTTGAAATGTTACATATCACTTCTTGCCCGTTCAGATGGATGGCCCTCAGCACCAATGTTCTCAGTTGCCACTGAAGCCTCATCATCAGTGGTGTGGACTGTAATGGTGTCTCAGGATCATGAGCAGGCTTTACTATGCTTCTTAGAGTGGTCAAAAGTGAGTAGGTCTGAGACTCTGGTGTTTGTTGAACCTGCCTCCAGTGTCTTTCGCCCTCATGCATGCGCTGTACAGCCACATTAGAGGTATTAATCCTCTACAATTGGTAGGAAAGATAAATAATTTATTATCTTCACGTGTTCCTGTCAAAATCTCATCAGGAGAGTGGAGAGTCTGTGTGTGGGATCAAGGATATTCAGTTGTGCTTGACTCCCCTAGAAGAAGTCTACTTGAAGGTTGTGAGACTATCCCAAGCAGGTTAAGGGGCTCTACAAGCAAGCAGCCTGTATTGTAAGAGCTGGAAATATGTCCAAGCTGGTACATTTCTATTTCCGAGCAAAATTTTATCTTTTCTTATCAAGTCAAGATTTGTACTGTCAGTTTGTAACAAATAAAAATGTAACCCTTAGGGGATGGATGTTATTTTTTAAGCGCATAAGAAATCCAAACCAAACACACGCACTCAAGCAATTAGGCCATTATCCAGGTTCGGAGCATACCGCTCGAAGTGAGGCCTGCCTTGGTTGTTGACTCCCATGCGATCCTTCTGGCGAACGAGCCGAGTGTTAGTAATATTAAATTTTTGCAAGTCACAAGGTTAGGTGGGTTACCTACTATGCAGAACAGGGAACAGCAAAGAGCCCTCGAAGCAAGCAGTTATTATGCAGTAGTAAAAGCGCTTTATGCATGCAGAAGGCTTGACCAATTTGTAAGCTACTCAGTTGCCTTTCTGCTTCATCCGCCCTCGACGTCCCTATTCCTTACTTTACTCCAAATGCACAACAGGAGAATGAGCTTCTTCTAGCAGACTTACAAAAAGCATTTCAAATATCAGCTGCTCAGCACCTGGTATGTGACAGCTTACAGCTTGGAAAACAAGTTCTCCATGCATTTATTTACTCTGCACACTGTCACCTGTCCATGTTAGGACTACTTAAATGCAGTGAAGGGGGATGAAGAAGCCAATGCCCTTGCGTAAGTCATAGCTTTACCTATCATGACTACTAGAATATGAATATGATGTAATGCCAGGCCTCTGTGTCTCAAAATTGATCCTTTGATTGCAGGAGCTTTCCAGCTGAGGCCTCCAACACCCCCCCTACCACTGTAATTCCTAGGTACTGATCTCTCATACAGATCTCTAGTCTTGTCATGTAGACAAAAATGCAGGTTGTAACAAGTGAACAGTACCAATCCAGTCTGCATCTGAAAAGTACATGCTCAGTGCTTGTGCTGATGCAGTGTAACTGTCGTCTGCTTGTGCTGATGCAGTGTAACTGTGGTCTGCTTGTGCTGATGCAGTGTAACTGTCGTCTGATTGTGCTGAAATTCGTAGCTGAGCATTAAAACTTCTTTAAAAAGATCATGGTATCATTTAAAATAATGACCATGATGTGAAATTTATAAGGTGTTTTATGCAGGCCCGTCATCATGCCGCCCACCCTTGCAATCCCACAGTTTGAACCTCAATATCAAAACCTCACTCCTCTGACTTTTGGCAAGAGCAAAAATGCCAAAAAATCAACTAGCACGCCCAAATTGAAAGGTGATATACCCACTGACAATGCTGATTTAAATAATGTTGTGCTTTATTGCACTTGCTCATTCCCAACTTCAATTTTTCGAGGGTGGCATTGGTGACAACTGAATTTTCACCAGCAACATACCAGTGATGAGAGACCTATATAGAATCATCAATAGAGAGTGATACTACTGTTGGTGATGAAGCTCTATCAAGATTTGAACAAGAGGATGCCTAATCTGAAAGTATTTTCCTGATCTCAGGAGGCATCAGCAAGTCAAGTAGCTTAAAGAAAAGTAATGCCTCAACCCCAGCCTCAACGCCTAGGTCCTCTAAAAGTAAGTCCTGTCACAAGACAGTGCACCAAAAATAGTTTGCTGTCCATACTTGCTTGCCTGTGTGATCTCTGACATTGAGTGACTCTCCGTAACAATCAGGAATGATAACCATATTTATTTTGGAGAGCACACAGCATGTTATGTAACTTCAGGAGTGTGTCAGTAGTGCTCATATCCACTTATTCAGCTACATGTGTGTAGCTAATTGTGCTCCTCATTCAAGCATTTACTAGTGATGCGTGGTGTGAATGACAGGCAAACCGGCGTTGGAGAGGCGGGCCTCGCTCCATGACACCTCTATTCAGATGCACACCATACAGGCAGCGCATGCAGAGCTGCAGCGCTTGACAAACAGGGAGAGAGAGATCTTTGAGGCTTTGATTAAAATGGGGGTAAAGGATGATGATCCAGACCTCAACCCAGTGCATAAGACACTCCTGAAATGGTACAAGCTGGACACGAGGCAGAGAGAGATAGAAAGAGAGCTGGAGGCCTTGGGATAGGAAGGGATAGTTGCTGTAAAATATATTAACTACAATGACATTTGGCTGCCTTGCTTTGCCAAAGGCTTAAGAAGATGACTTACACTCTGTATCAGTGCCACTTTTGGTATCTGTGCATAATGGTGCATGGCGTTTTATGAGGGACTGTCGTGTTCACAAACTGTTGTTAGGGATTAGTAAAAGTAAAGGTCGTCTATCCTATTTTCCAGCAATTCTGATTAATAAGACACAGTTGCAAGTTCATCCTCTTTACCTGCAATTTTTCATGCATGCATCAGCTTCAGCTGTATCACAGCACTGCTCTCATGGTTGAATTCAAATTAGGTAGTCATAGAATTGACCAGCCTGCTCATGAAAAGAGGTTTGATAATGCACAGAGGTTTAAGAAAATTCCTTGAATAATTTAAATAATAAGGAACTCTTTCAACCCCATAACATCTAGGAGTTAATACCGTCCTAACGGAGGAGTCACAATTAGTCCGTACTCGTTTACGATCCTGAACTACCAATTCGACAAGACGTAAGTGTTCTTGCACCTTATCTTTCCGCCTTTCCAATCAATTATGATCATGCGTTTTCTAACCGACTATTTCAATGGAGTTCTGTTGTGAAGACTGGTCAAATGCACGTCGAGGCCGAAATAAATCGAGTCAGGGAACGAAGATATGACCTGGAGAGTGCAACTGGTAGTAAAAAGTACAGCACGTACAGTGACATCAACAAGGCAAGCATTCTCTCCTAATTATTTTGAGAGATGGAGGGTATATACAGCATCTGTAAAAGAAACTCTAAATATGACTTATGTAGCTTAAGGAGAAGGCAATGGCTCTGGACCGGAATGCTCAGATGTTGAAAGGAGCGCAAGCCCTAAGGCTCAAACCCAAGGCCAAAGTAAATACAGAGCAAGCCATGCGCTCAAAGGTACCAAAGAGGACTACAGAAGGAAGCTCAGTAAATTTTGAAGCTTAATTGGCAACTCAAGATTTTTGACTAGATGGAAGTAGGTACCTACAAGCATTGTTGCTGCCTCTTCTTATCCTTGCGTTTCACGCTTCTGACAGATAGGTGACATTTTATAAATCCTTTCAGTTCACTGCTGCTAAGCATGCTTACCTGGGCAGCATCAACCAACACATGGGAGACTATTTGTATGAGCTTAGCCTGCACCGCCAGAGTCAACAGGAGGTTCACTCTCTGGCTCTGGAACTTGCAAGGTGCATACCAATACCAATACAAAAAATATTGATTGCAACAAATTATTAAGTACTTACTCTCAAGATTGAAAAGCATGTTGTGAAGTGAGGTACTGTACAGGTCATATCTGCAAGACCAGCAGCAGTTTTATGTTTTGCTCAAACTGCAGGCTCCTGATATATGATTATATACAGGTCACAGATCAGGGCATGACTCATTGTTGTTTCAACAAATTTTGAATGTTATTACATGAAATATTCAAATTGTGCAGGCTAAAGGAGGGTAGCAAGAATGATGCTAGTGACTTGATCCATAAGATTGCACAGGCCAAGGTTTTCATGGTAGGACAAACAACTCAGAAGTCATTCGCTAGCATGATGTTCCTTCATTCTCTTGGAAATATTAAATTTCTGCAACAGCAACAGATGCAATGATGTGGAATACATTCATCACTCAAATAAAGTGAGAAAAGGCGTTACATATACCTATCTACCTACATGATTTCTGCTGCATTACACACCATTTCACACTTTCAAGGCCAAACATTAAGTGGTTCTTATATTTAAGCTCCCCCTGGTGTTGTGATGAACCTGAAGTGTGATTAAAGGCACTGATTCCTGCAGGCAGAGAAAAGGGAGTCCTTGACAGACAAAGTTATGGCGTCAGAAATCAGAGATCAGAAAAAGATTTCAGCTCAGTTCAGGTCTTTTCCCAGTCCAGCTCCCGCACTGGTTGCAGCAACAGCACCCCCTCCTGGCATTCCGCATTTACTGAGTGACCATTATGGTGAGGACATCCATGAACGACCACACTTGCCCATCGAGAATTATTATACTCATAACCAGAAGATGCAGCAGCGGCAGACCCCAGAGCTAACAAGGGTCCGTCCTCCGTCGGGTATCAACAATTCAGTGCAGCCCGCTCTACGGAGCTTTCAAGCGCAACAGGAGGCTCAGCAGCAGCACCCTCCCCCTTCACAGTACCCGCCTACCTCCAATATGATGTCTTCAGTGCAGAATCCATACTTTCCAGTACCTCAACCGTGCTACATGCCCATGCCATATATGATGCCACAGTACATACCCATGCCGATACCCATGATGATGCCGTACCCCGGGTACCCAGGCTTCTCACATCCCTCCATGGCCTTTCCACCACCGCCATATCCTTGGATGGCACCTGCCACTGCTCAGCCGGCTGCCATGCAGTACAACGCAGGCAGCATGCCGCAGGCATGGCAACAAACCTACCCGACAGTGCAATCTCCATATCCTTGTGTTACACCAAATGCAATGGAGAGTAATTACAGCACCATGACTCAATCAGGAGTTCAACTTCCCGCAACACTTCAATCACAGGTGCCAGCTGAAACCTATCCTGTCTCTCATCCCAAAGCAATGCCGTCTGCTGCCTCAGCTGATTCTATAGGAACGCATTCTGGAGCACCCCTTCCCTCCTCATATCCTAAACCTAAACCCATATCAGGAAGCCCAGCAGTACATCAAAGCCGTACTGCTGGTACCGCATCCATTGCTAGGCTAACGTCGTCACTGGCTGCCCCTGGGTCCTCAATTACCACACAGTCTGAGTCAGCGCCTTCTGTTACTTCTGCAGCAGAGGGATCCATGCACTCCCAAGGTATCTCGGACACTTCTGCACTGAAACTATCACAGCCCTCTCTGCACATAAAAAAAACTCAGCCCGCTCCCTCCCTCCCTATCCAAACCTCAGGCTCTACACCTTTTTCCGCTGCGTCCTCCCTCTCCAGTGCCTTGAGCTCCTCCTCCCCTTCACGCTTTGCATCAGGCCACATGGATGCACCTTTGATGGGTCCCAGAGCCCATCTCAAACCTTCAGTGGCAGCCCAGGATCCAAAACCTGCTTCTACATCTCAGCATGGGCCAATGAACAACAGCAGCACCAACAAACATTACAACTTTGATGATGGCAGTCAGAAGGCTGCCCAGGGCGCTCAAGGTAATCTCCTTGAATCTACATCTTCGTCGCTTCTTGCCAGCAACGAAGATAGCTTTCATACAAGCCACTCTACAGACTTCGCCACCCTCAGCTTCTCCATCGCTCTCAAGGATCCTCTTGCACCACCAGGCCCACCTGGTACTGGACCAGACGTCAATGCTCCTAGCTCTGGTACAAGTAACTCCGAAGATCTCATTGCACCACGTATTGCTGCTTTGACTGTGGAGCAGTCTACCCCGTCTACAGAACAACGGCATTCACAGAAGAATACTGTTATGAATGAGGGTTTGGTGATGCCAGAGTGTACAAAGGATGAGAAGTCAACTGTACAAGAGAGAACAGGCGTTACGAGCGGTGCAGAGGAGAAGGCTGTTGCTGTTGATGGAGGTCTTCACAACAAAGTTCTCTTCACCATTCAGGAGTCCCCCAATGGCTCTATCTCCTCAAATGATATGGGTAGCTCTGTTGGAAAGTCCATATCAGTATGGGGAAGGTCCCTTATAGGATCAGAAGTGCCCTCCTCTCGTGACGACACCCCAGATAAGCAAGCTGAGGAATCGTCAGTGAGACAGTCTGGGAGATTATCTACAAAATTGGATGGAGGGAGAACAGGTGTTGAAGAGGAAAAGAGCGCTGAGGATAGGGTCATGTCCTTAGAACACTTAAATACAAACTCAGAGCCTGCATCAAGGGTTCAAGAAAAAGTAGAGGCGTCCTCATCCACATTTAAGTCAAAGGCCAACCTGAATTCTACATTTGATGCTGAAGCAGGGGAGGAGAAACAGAGGGGGTGAGCATGAGGGAGGATATAACGTAATTTGAATATCTGAACCACAAATCATGTAAGCTACAATGTAAGGTCAATGTACGTATCATTGGAAATTGGAAGGTGCTCTGATATATATGACCATTCGTATGCTTGTAAACTATGTGCTGTTTGTAAACTATGCATTTATTTCAAATTCAGCAACACCAATAATCCCTGTTGTAGACTTATTTCAGTCCACTGGAGCTGTCCTTTATAGCATGACAACCTACATGAATTGAGGCCTGAGACTCTGCATTGTCTAACAGGGTCACACAAGTAACTCTTAATGGGAATGAGGATCTTGAGCACAAGACTCATGGCCTTCCAATCTCTTCACAAAGTGGACAGCAGCTGGGAGAAGCAGCAGGTGCTGACCAGTCAAGTGGCTCTGCAGCGGAACAGCAGCTGAGGTGAGAATTCTGCACTTCCTTACGAGCTAGTCTATGATTGGATCCTTGTTTTGTTAAAAGCAGCAGACACTGCTTGTAGTGTATTTTGTAATTAGATTTAACATTCTGTTATTTTTGACTAGCTGAGGAGTGTTGCTTGTGAACTCCTCTTGTTCGTTGCAAAGCTCTACGTCATGATTCTGAAAGGATTCCAAAGCTCTTTAGCATTCATTACAAGTCAGGTAATCAGTCATAAGAACTCCTGGCGTTGCATGCTTCTGCCCAGGTCATGGCCCTCTCTTCTGCGAGACGACTCTCCTCTCACTGGATCCACGGTCTTCACAACAGGCTTAAAAGACCAACATACAGTACAGCTGCCTCCAGGGCTTACTGAGGTACATGAGGTGCTGACAGTCCATAGCTCATCAAAGCGCTCATCTGAGGTGAATAGCGACTCTTCATGGCCAGAGCCCAGCTTAGAGATGTCTCCAAGCCCCATGAAACCCAGTAAACCCTTGATCTCAACCCTAGGCAGATCTAAGGCAGATAAGGGTGCTGATGGCTCAGCTTCTGCGCCAGACCTGGTGGCTGAGAAGCTGGATGCAGCAGCAGATGCACTCACGCGCATGGCGTTCATGCAGCCTGCCAAGCGCGCAAGCTCCAAGAGGTATGTCTGAGGAATTTAGGCCTTTCACACTAGAGCTTCCAGTAAACATATTTTATTTAGATGGTCGAGCTGGCAACAGGCAGCATGCCTGTCTCCTTGTTGCATTTATTAAAGCTATTCAGATGCAAAAATTAATCTCCTTTATATTCCTTCTTGAGGCCAGGACTCGTCCATCTGAGCTTGATCTTTTACTCTTGCAGTTTGAAAGCACCACCGCCACTCCTCCTGAATGTGGACCTATCAGCGCCCATCCACAGGTCCCTCGGCTCAAACAACAGTCCTTCCAACAAGCACAGCTCCTCCACTGGTCTTTCCTCTGCCTCCCAGAGCTTCCAGCACAGTGGAGACCTCAATGCAAGCAGCCCAACCGCCTCCTCCAAGCGCTCAGCACCATTCAGCGCCCCTGGTACTGCTCTCCCTCCATCAGGTCGTACCGCTTCTTCCATGATCATCAGCTCATCCTCAGTCCGGTCCTCCATGTTACAACAAGGGGGCCTGCTGGCATCTTCTTCTGGCTCCTATCAACGGAGCTCCTCCATGGTACAGAGTAGGTCTGGCGGTCTGCACGGTAGCTTGAGTCCAGACAAAGGTGTGTTTGCTTCATCCTTACAGACCTCTGGAAGTGCCCGTTTGTCAAATCTTAACACTGTAGGGAGCACCTCCTTATCCAGGCAGGCCAGTCAGGCCCCCACCATCTCAGGCATCATCAGCAAGGCGTTGGGAAACAGTGATGGCTTCGGAGGCTCTGATTCCTCCTCAGACGATGTGATGGAGAACAGTATGGTTGGGTACAGCCTGGACTTTGCCTCTGTCAGCTTTGGTCATGAGTCCTCTCGCTTGTCAGGGGCAGGAGCAAAGCTGTCAGTTGCAGGAGGACAGCGAAGCACAGGTACTGTTGGTAGTGCTTTGTCTCTGATGCCTCGGACAGCTGCTTCTGGGCAGGTGCTAGCTGGACGCAGAGGTGGCGGCTCAGATATGAAAGGACTCTCACTGCCTTCTGGAAGAGTGAGCAGTTCATCAAGAGCAACAGATTTCAACGATGATTTCTGATCTAAGTTTATTGCAACATCAGGATGTTGTATATTTTATGATCTCCATACCAAGATTAGGTTCAATCAAAGGCAGGATCAACAGGTGACTCTAAGTGGCTGCATGATCGCATTCTAACATGAGGTTCAGGCGCATCTTAATGTTTTCAAACAGAATGGTTAATCTGTTATAGGGACCATTTCGATGAAAACCAAAATCTTCAACTGACAAATTGGGCTGTTAGTATTGTTCACAATGTACAACTCTGGAACCAGAATCCTCATGACTACAATGAACATACTATTGATGAAGCCACTGCTTCGCATACAATGGGAAGAGGATGGAGAATGCTTGACATGGAAAAAGTCATTACTGCACAGCACTTGGAAATAATTATGAACACACTATGAATGCATATGCTGGCCACCATGATATGCAGCAGTTCCACTCTAACATGGAATCACCACATTCCCTCCCAATTAAATTTGAGTATCCAGTAGTCAAAAGTTAAAGGTTGAGTAGTACTCGTAGGTCTGACAGACATTTTCAAGGCATAAGAGTAATTATTGACATTGCAGATCTCAGTTCACATCATGATGTGAGGGCTTATTACTGTGCACCACACAATCATTACAGTGTTTTGGTGCATCCTACATCGTGCTTCAAAAATCCTTGCATAGCAGCCAAGCATGCTAAGACAAGGCTGACAGAGATGTCGAATAAGCTTCAAAGCAACTTGAGCAATGGACAGCCCTATGAACTGTTTGGCATCTTTAAGGGCTTATGACCAATGTTCTATCCTCGTCTCCCTTGATAAGCTTGCATTGACGATAATTGACGAACTTCCTATAGAATCTATGCAACCTGAGTTATCAACTAAATACAATCGTTTGAATAAATGCCGCAGAAATCAAGCTCAGGAGGATTTTTCAAATCTAAGTTTGTAAGCAGGATGTATCGAGAGTGTAATCTCAGTGCACGATTACGTTCAAATATCAATAATAAATTTTGCATGCCTCTGTCTGGTACCCATTCTCCTTTGCACGGAACTGTGATCAAATATTACAACCCTAGATCCGATCTTGGCTGTACAAGTATGCGAAAGGTCTTTTCTTCCCAGAGCATCAGGCTAGTGATCGAATACTTGCAAACATCCAAAATGTCTTCAATGATGATGAAATCCATGTCCTCTTCCCGCATGGCTTTGCGGAGAGCCCCGATTCGCAGAAACACTGTCCAGGTTGCTGCTGCAACTAGGCCAACTTGGTACGAATGCTCAAATTTCCAGATTTAATCGTTAACTGGCGATTCTGAAATTTCTGACATTCTTGCAGGTACCCTGGTATGATTCGGAGCCCAAATTTGGAGCTTTTTGTTAAATTATGAATTAATGAAACTGATCTTAATTTTGCAGGTGCCTCCCCTCCTGCTCACTTAACAGGATCTCTCCCGTGAGTGTTATCAAGCGACATCGGTCATACCAACTACTAAAGCATAAGAGGCCTTGTGCAGATGCTGCATACTTGGTATTTAAATAACTCTCTGTAATAAATCATCTGTCCCTTGCAGAGGTGACAGTGGTTTTGACCCTTTGTCACTTGGTACCAACCCGGACACCCTCAAGTGGTTCGCTGAGGCTGAATTAACAAATGGACGCTGGGCCATGATGGCTGTTGTTGGCATCCTTTTTACTGATCTCCTGGGACTGCCCAAGTTCTGGCTGGCAGGTGCTGAGGTACGCCTAAATTTGTCAATCCTGGAAAGACAGCGTTACCCGAGCATGCAAGATTTAGATGCCAAGTCCTGTCGCATAGCCAGCTTTCAAAGCCATAAGATCAACGTTCTGTAATCAGACGACAGTGATAGACCTTCAGAAGTGATTATTGGTTCAGGATACAGTGAAGTAACAGGGATGTGTCCACTCACACCTTGAAATGGATCTTTTAAGTAAAAGAATCTTCTGAATACTGATCCATCTGTTGGGACGCTTGCACAGACATACCCCATTGATAATCAAACTCTTGCCATTATCGAAGTGGTGGTGCTGGGTGTCTTGGAGGCCATGCGTTACAATGGGTGGAAGAAGACTGGGACGGTGGGTACATCAAAACATATTCTTATGGGGGGGGGCATTCTTGCGTTAGATGTTGTTTGTCATAACCACTGCCGCAAAAGTCAGGAGATAGAGGAAAAAATAGTGTCATTCTGAGGAAAAGAAAGTATTTGGAAACGTGGCTGTTAGTAGTGTGGAGAGATTGGTACGAGTTGTGTAACTGATGTTCATTGGTAACTGATGTTCATTGGTACGAGTTGTGTAACTGATGTTCATTGCTTCGCTAGTCTAATTGTGGTGGAACAAGGACACGCAGCCTTTTCTGTCAGTAAGGAATCTCATTTCTATGTGTCCTGCCTGTTCACCTTCCCTGTTCCCTTGTTAACTCTCCATCATGCAGTCTGGGTTCTTGAACTCCTTCCCATTCGACCCCCTCAACATGAGGTCTTCCAAGACTACTTTGAATGAGGTAAAGAATGGACGCTTGGCTATGGTGGCATTCGTAGGCTTCTGCTCCCAGGCAGCTGTCACTGGCAAGGGCCCCATTGAGAGCTTGAGCACCCACCTGGCTGATCCTTCACACAACAACAGTAAGCTTGACCCTTCATCCTTCTCCAATCTTACTCGCATGTCTTTGCATTAGGGCCATCACTAATAAGGAAATCTGGATGCTGATTAGTCTGCGTGAGACGAGGACTTTTTCTTGTACAGAAAACGTCAGTGTCTCCCGCTTGGTCACATTATTGTAACATCTCCATGCAGTCTTGGTCACATTATTGTGATGACATCTCCATGCAGTCTTCACCTCCTCAGTTGGACAAGAGTCAGCAGTTTTTGTTGCCCTCCTGAGCATCTGGCCGACAATCATCGAGGCCACCAAGTCTGGAAAGCAAGACACCCCTGCCCTCTTCCCCTGGGTGAGTGTCCTCAGAAGCAAGACACCCCTGTCCTCTTCCCCTGGGTGAGTGTCCTCTGAAGCAAGACACCCCTGTCCTCTTCCCCTGGGTGAGTGTCCTCAGAAGCAAGACACCCCTGTCCTCTTCCCCTGGGTGAGTGTCCTCAGATGCATGCCTCCCTTGGCGCCTTTAGGATTAGGTTCAGGACAGGTAGGGAACATGCACAGTCGTACTGCACTTGTGAGGCCCATCTATGAAGAGTACATGGGTAACTTATTAGACCAGTTTTTTCATATTTATCTTTTGAAGTTCCATGCTTAAATGTCTTACAGGCTGAGCCATGGAAGAAGCAGTAAGGATCGATTAAATCGTTGATATTAAGCCTCGGGGATGGACTTCCTGATGAGATGACATGAGATGAATGCCTCAACCACAGTCCAATAACACTTAAAACCTTCTTGTGGATATTAAGGAGATCTGTTGGAAAATCATCAGATGAAAGCTGTGCCCAGTTGAGGCCTGAAAAGTTACACACCCGAACGGCTCTGTTCTCCTACGTAAAGCAGTCGATTACTGGATATGAAATTTCTAGATCAGAATATTCGAAATATTTGACAAGGCACAATATCCACATGCTGTTGATGTAAAAGTTCACGACTCCGAAGGCTAACGAAGCAATCAATCTTTCCTGCCAGTCTCATGAAAAAATGATAACCAAAGCCACGATGCATTATGCGCCTCTGCCTCAAGCAAAACAGGTAAGCACCAACATTCGAGTTTATAGGTTGCATCAAGATTTGGAATTGCTGACGCAAAATGCAGGTTCGCATTGCTCTTTGCCAGCTCTTGACTTCTGCAGACAAAAATGAGAACATAGCATCAGCAGTGGCAGCTGTTAAAGTGGGTACCTAAGTACCTGTTTGCAGGAACTTCGTGCTCCTTGCATGGTTTAACATAAAAATTCACAGATGCTGAGCATTCCATATACATTCGTTGAATCTGTGCGAAAACATGCAGTCCATGAAGTCCTGATGCATGTGCTGATGCACAAAACCCTTTTTCCTATTCGTTGTGATGAATTGCATGTTATTTTTGTCTCACAGAGAGCTGCAAGCAATGGAGCCAAGTTAGTAGTACTTCCTGAGATGTGGCATTGTCCTTACAGCAATGACAGGTGTGTTTCATGAAAGGTACATTCCCTGCTAACTGGACCATGTTAGTGCAATTCTTAAATACTTCATAATCCTAACAGGCTCAGGTGCCTGCTCTATTAAAAGCGTCATGAGTCTCTCTGATAGGCCATATGGGCCGTAAAGCCCTCAGCTACTCTGTTAAAGCCCTCAGCTACTGTGTGACCTTCTCTGATGATCTGATACATCAGTTTTGCTCTCTATGGACTCCAGCTTCCCAACATATGCTGAAGACATAGATGGAGGCGACAGCCCTTCAGTCAGTGCCCTGTCTAAGGTTGCAAAGGAGACTGGAGTGACGTTAGTGGGAGGCTCGATTTCGGAGCGCAGTCAAGGCAGCTTGTACAACACATGCTGTGTTTTTGATAAGGAGGGGCGTCTGCTAGCTAAACACAGGTGTGGAGACAACATCCACATCTTCCTTTGCACAAATGATACCTAACATGTACGCTCTCTGAGTGTAAACATGAACTTGCGTCAAGGCATCAACCTGTTGCTTCTTCTAGCCTTCATTATGAGTGTGTAGAACATTTAACAACATGTAGGAAGACCTGTGGGACAAAGATATACCTGATGAGTTGACCTTCAATGGCTGTTCTGACACTGCCATGTCCTGCCATGTCCTGCCATGTCCTGCCATGTTCTGACACTGCCATGTCCTGCCATGTTCTGACACTGCCATGTCCTGCCATGTTCTAACACTGCCATGTTCTGCCATGTTCTGACACTGCCATGTCCTGCCATGTTCTAACACTGCCATGTTCTGCCATGTTCTGACACTGCCATGTACTGCCATGTTCTGACATGTTCTGACACTGCCATGTCCTTCAGGAAGACCCACCTTTTTGATATTGACATCCCTGGTAAGATCACCTTCAAAGAGTCACTGACATTGACACCTGGACAAGGCCCTACAGTTGTGGACACAGAGGAAGGGAGGCTGGGGATAGGCATCTGTTATGATCTGCGATTTCCTGAGCTGGCCCAGATCTATGCACAAAGAGGAGTCCAGCTGATAGTGTATCCTGGTAAGGAGGTGTGGCCAACTAGTTTGAGCGCAATTCAATTATGTTCATGACACCCTGCCTATGAACAAAGGGCAGTGTGCCATGCACATTGTCTCAAATTTGCTGTCTTGGTCAGTGGGAGATGCATGCCCACTGACATATTTTCAATTATATATAAACGTCTTTCAGGGGCCTTTAACATGACTACGGGGCCTGTGCACTGGGAGCTGCTGCAACGAGCAAGGGCTGTGGATAACCAGCTGTTCGTCGCTGCCTGCTCCCCAGCTCGGAGTCTCTCTCTTGAAGGCTATCAAGTGGGTCTACATTATGGGGTGCCTCGTCTTAAATTTCAGGATGTTTGACATATAGCTGGGTACACAATCTGATGCATGGCATTTTCACGTCTACTTATTTTTGAGTCCTTCATTGAGTGCTTTGCACGTTGAGCAATATTCATACCTAATTTTACTTCAGAAGGTTGTTCAGAGATGTATGCTGTGTACCTCATGTCTCTCTGTTGTGTTGTTTTTGCAAATTAAAGGCATGGGGACATTCGACGGTGGTAGGACCCTTTGCTGAAGTTTTGGCCACTACAGAGCATCATCCTGACATTGTTTATGCTGACCTGGATTACAACCAGGTAAACAAAGGTAGCTAGTCTGAGTTGTCTATAGATTCTACAAATGAGTAGGTACCCAGTCCCTGTATCTCAAGAGTAGAATGTTGTAGCTCTGGTGGTATGGCTTTTGTGTCCTGAGCAGCCAAGTATTGTTCGAAAACTAATTCAGATGCATGCATTACTTAATAACGAATATCTCTCATACACTATGCAGATTGTCGAACGAAGGACGAACATGCCTCTAATTCAGCAGAAGCGAAATGACATATATTCAGTTGTCGATCACTCTGTATATACTGAGTAAAATGATTTTCTTCAAATCATTCTAAAAATCTGGTGTCATCCAGATATTTCTACAGATTGTCGTACATTACAGCGTGTGAATATCAGATCGACCTCCTATCACCATAATGAGTAAAATGATTTTCTTCAAATCATTCTAAAAATCTGGTGTCATCCAGATATTTCTACAGATTGTCGTACATTACAGCGTGTGAATATCAGATCGAGCTCCTATCACCATTGGATTGGCGGCCTGTAAGATTCATGGTGCAGGCCATAAACTTCCCCGATGTTCTAAATTTGGAAGAGATTCAAGGTTCTCACATTTCAGCGAAGGCCAGTCGATAAAAATATTTCAACAGCACAATGTCATCTTGATAAGATTTTAAAATGAGACATTCTTAGAATAAATTCTGATTGTCCTCGGAAGATAACGAATGTCTCAAGCCGTAGACTCTTCAAACATGGCCGGTGTGGCCTCAGGTTCATCTGATCTGCAGGGTTCACAAAGCAGCGCAGACCATAGTTCTCATGGTCGAGCTGTAAGTTAGAGGATGCACTTTCCTGCCAAAAGCTCCATAAAGTTCCCAAAAGGAAAAACTGACTTGAGCTTTCTTACAGCGAGCGACCAGGAGTCAAATATCTGCAGCTTTATCATTCGAAGATGTCAATGCTGCTGGTTCTGTTATCCAGACTGCAAATTCTATGGACGAAGAGAGCGCTCTGTCAGCAGCTGAGGCAGATGGTAGGTTTTACTCTGCTGTATGCTATGTTTCGAATCAAGCTCTTACAATGTTATACTGGGAGCAGTTGCAGGACCATCCCGACATATAAGTAGAGTCGATAACAATAATCAAAGAGCAGCTAACAGCCAAATCTCGACAGCTATGCCTCCTTCATTTCATCGAGAGCAGTACGCGTCATCACCTAAAGTCCCACGATCAAACAGCGTCGTCTCTCATGCTGGCATTGCCTCCAACAGAGCCTGTCACCTGACCTCTGCACTCCTCTCTCCACATGTTGATGCTTGGCTGCAGGTGAATAAAAAATAATGTTGACAGATCAGATAGGTAGGAGTCAATGAGCCTGATCCAGCTGTCGCAGAGACAAGTTCCCCTAATTCAAATGGTCAGGGAATTCAACATAAACTGCTCATAAAATTCATGACATGCTAGCATTGTTCAAACTTCCTTCTCCAACACGCCTGGTTATCATTTACCAAATATTCGTCTTACATCCCTGCGTCAGGCATCAGCATTGATGTTACATAATAGCCCTGTTCCTGCTGCTGCCCTTACTCCTTTACCCGGGGCCATACACCAAGGGGCTCAGACAAACTTGCCCTCAAACCCTAACATCACCTTGGGGCATCCAAACGCATCGTTGTTGCTACCCTTCATGACAACATTGAACAATGGACAACAGCTCCTGTCACACCATTTGCAACAACATCCTGTCCACACATCAACAAGTGTGGACAGGCAACAAGGTCCCTCAACACAGCTGCCAGACAAAGAGGAGAGGATGCCAGAGCTCGACTTCAATCATGTAGCAGTACCAAGTCCCATGCAGGGACTATCATCTATGAGCCATTTTGTGAACCAGCAGCTGGGCAACTACCTTCTTGGGAATGGGATGGGAATCATGGGGAACACGGTATGGCCACATCTCAACATATCATCCTCAGGTGTTGGTGAACCAGGTCCCAGCATGGCGCAGAACCAGCTACTGGCCACTCTCAGCAGGGCTGGTTTCCTGGTAGGGACTCAGCTGACTCACCCTCTCTTGTCTCTCCCACCCCCTAATTTAGACACCCCGCAAGGGACAATGCATGCCTTACAAAGGGACTTGGCAGCATTAATTGGCCATGCATCTACTGGTCGCCATGAGGTGCCTGCAGAACGCACAATGTCTGTTGGAAGTGGGTCCCAAGTACCTGCAGGCATGATCACAGCAGAAGCTGTGCAGACACTCACGCTGCGTTTGGCACCGGTAGGAAGCAGCAGCGTGCTGCCTGGAGCAGACGCAGGCCCTGCCTTGTCTCAAGAGGCAGCGGCAGAGGCTTTGTTAATGCTACCCTCCGCCATGCCTGTTGGAGAAGTAGACTCCGACCTGGCTGCCAGCGCAACCTCTGGCAGGGACCAGCGCCTGATGCAAGGGTCAAACAGATTACAGCAACGAGGCCTATCCACTTTCAACGTTCATAGCCATACTCTCCCTGCGGGTGATAGCCATGACATGATGGGGAACGTGCGCAGTGAAGGTGCATCTGGTGCATTTGCAGGTGCTCCCCTGGGTGGCAGCGAGCCTGGGAATGCCGAGGTGGGAACGCCTGCTCCTGATGACGCGCTGAGCAACATGGACCATAACGGGTACGGTGGTTTTGGGGGTGCGTCAGTGGCTGCCGTGCATCACAGTCAAAGTGTTGCTAGCCGTACATATGGCTCTCAACCTGTAGCTCACCCCTCAGGCATGCTGCATGGCAGCAGTGGTTACCCTCTCCCACCTGCTGACTACAACATGCAGGCAGCACTGAGTATTATGTTTCAGGCAACTTCCAGAGTGATTGGGCAGCAACAGCAACACGGCACAACATTAGATGCCCCCTACCAAGCTGTAGGGCAAAGCTCAGCTAATGCTCGCTCTCTTGTAGGACCTAGCCAAGGTGACATGAATGTAGTTTGGCAGCATAGGGACTTGTACAGTCATTTGCGCGCTGAAATCGCAACCGGCCCATATCATCGCCATAGAGAGCATGGCAGCACCAGCCCTGCTGCCATGGAGCCTGGAATGTACGCTGCCATGGACAGCCCAGGAGACGGTGGTGGGGCTGGAGGTGGCAGCACGCTTGCAGTGTCTCTAGGTGGTGAGGCGCGGTCTGGGTTTGAGGATGAAGTGGTTGGGGGGCAGCAGCAGCAGGAGCAGGAGGTACAAATGCAGAACAGGCAGTACAGCTCTGCTTCTCCTCCTGCTGGGTTAGTAGGCAGCAGGGCTGGCGAGGCGCGTCAGGATGCAGGAGGTAGCTGTACAAGGAGCCATAGTCACATCCAGAGCAACGGCCCTACAGGCTCAAAGGACAGAGACAGGCAGCTGGCCTTGAGGACTGCAGCAGATTGGAGAGGAAGGGGAGACCAGGAAGGTGTAGCTGTGCTGCAGCTTGGTGCAGCATCACCACCTGCTAATGGCAACTGCACCATGTACAGCACAGTCTCCGGGGAAGCTGGAGGGAAGGCTGATGATAGCATGGCTGAAGCAGGCCAGCTGCATGGTAGAGGTTCCAATGGAGTAGAGCTGCAACAGGGGCATGCCAGCCAGGTAGGTGTCAGAAAGTGACAAATGTTCAACAAAGAATATGATCCTCAAGGTGCAGCTCACATTCTTCATTAGCCTTCCTGGCATGTTTATAATTTCTGTCTTAACCTTTTTCCTCGAATAAAGTTTCGTTTTGCTGTTCTCACCTCAATTGCTGTGCTGTGGCCTTGTAGGGGATGCCCTCCACCTCCATACGTGCTAATAATGCAGTGGAAGAGGCTGTGTCTCCTGGTGGGACTTCTTATAACAAAAACAAGCAAGATAGGGAAAGACAGGCCTCCTTCAACCAACAATCACAGAGAAGGAATAAGTTGGGCAGGGATAGAGGGGCAGCAGATGGTTTAGGAAGCAGTGCTCAGCACTGTAAAGTCATCCGTAGCAGAGACGCTAGTAGGGAGGGCAGCATGGTAGGTGTTAACAGCATGGACATGACAGGGGAGGGTAGCGTGGATGCTCATGGAGGCGACCTGGAAGAGATTGTCTCCAAGTCCATACCCTGGAGGTCATCTCCTTGCCCTCAAGGTGTGGAAGGGGCCTTTAAGACCCCTCAGACTCAGCAGGCCAGTATTCTGGGCGGCATGAATCATGGACCTTCATCTCAGCCAGTGCTCTACACAGGTGGGGCACAGGGGCCTGAATGCTGAGTAAGAGATGTGTGGAGCATGGCTTCCCAACTGTCTGCAAAGGAGAGCGCATGGTGCTCTGGTAGCATCCAATAGTCGGGGCTTCAGCTCATTTGAAAATTTGGATCAATCAAATTCATTTATGCCTGATTCCTTTTTTAATCGGGGGATGATTTGTGACATGATGTGTCACTTCTCAAGGGAGGTCAATAAAATGCTTCATGATGCGATGACTCAGGTCATGAAGGTGCTCACCAAGTCATGATGGAGTATCAGGCTGCACCTCCTGACAGCAGCTTAGCTGTAGAGAGCATGGGCAGGTCCAGGCGCAGCGGTACTGTCAGTGGAGGCGGTACCGTGGACATGAATAGACAGTTGGAAGAGGTTGCTTTGAATGACAGCCAGATCGCTAACGCCTCTGAGAGCAGGCAAGTTGTATACTTTCTTCCCTGTTGCTGTCAGTCAGGTCTGTGTGCGTTTGTACTGCTGTGATAGACGGCCAGGGGATTCAAGCTGTGACAGATGGACCATGTGCTTGATAGTCTACTAGGTGTGAAACAAATTACACAATAATTGCTCGCTGTCTTTGGCTACGCTTGATCTCATTGCTGAAACTTGCTTACAGTGAGAGTAGCGGTGAGGAGGCGCAGGGAGAGGATGCACTACATGTCAGTCATGGTCACGTGGTGCATGGACCACCTCACACCCAGGGGAATGAGGGACAAGAACTCACTCCTCAAGTGGAGGAGAGAGTTGGTATGGCTTATGGGGTGAGTTTTAATCGCTTAACGTTCTTGCTGCTTTATGCATCTTTGTCATGTTTCATCCTAAGTGATATTTTAGGGATTGCTAAGTAGATGCATGTGATACTGTAGGGTGTACCGGCAGTGTCGGTCATCAATGGGACACGCAGCTATGATGAACACATGACCCTTGCTGAGGGATCAAGGATGAGGGAAGAGAATGAGGCAGCAACAAGCATGGCTGGATCTCAGGGTGAGTGGCATGGCTGACCATCAGGGTGGGGCAGAATTGTGAAGGATTTTCACACTGTTTGCACCGGTAATATGCCGAGCTAAGGAACTTGCATCACCTGGCAAACGTTGGGACATCTGTTTGAAGTGAAGTATGATATGGGAGTGTACGTTGTTGCATGCAGGTGTTGTTTCAGAGAGTGATAAGAGTAGCAAAGCAAAGAGGAAACAGCCTGAGCAAAGGGGGGGTATCAGCAATGGTGGATGGACGCAAAGGCGGCGGCACAGGCATCCTGGAGAAGATGGCTCTGACTATGGAGCACATGTTGATGCTCATGCGGAGATAGAATGCGTCCAATCTGCAGATTTTGACGAACGGCTGCAGAGCGCTGATGCAGGTCAAGAGCAAGGTGATGATAATCAGTTGCTGGTTGCCCCAGAAACGAGTGCACAAGCTGTTGCTTCACACTCAGGTAAAGTACAGGGCTGGGTCCCTGAACAGCTGCCAGGGACCTGGAGAGGGCATCAGGAGCAAGAAGACGCTGCTGCAGCTTCTGGCTCTACACCCGTCTGGCGAGGACAACCAAGTGTTAGCCCTGAGCCCCTAAATCCTGGATCCTCACAGATTTATAGACCCTCTAATCAAAAGTCCCCACAGAGAGATACTGCGTCCGCATCACAACACAAGAAATGGCGAACTAGTGGCAGTCCCTCTGAGGGACATGCTGCCACCCTGAGTGGCGCCATGCCCCAAGTGACAGAGGTGCATGGAGCTTTCCCCCCACATGATGAGCAGGTCCCTGAGAGTAAAGGATCAGGCTATGAGCCTAGGCCTGATCTTCAGGACTCACACTTTGCAGAGAGTGCTGGGCAACAACTGCCACAGGTGCACACTGTCTGTGCGATTACCTATTGCATGTTGGCCTATTGATGTTGAATGTAGTGGCAAAAGTGATGTGCTTTGTGCCCTTGATCATAGCAAGGCTGTGAGTTGTAGGGCTCTTCAGTAGGCTTGTGGATTCAGCGCTGTAATACCTACGCCATTTTTAACATATGAACTTATTTGACCCTTGTGATTAGGAGGAGGATGGTGATGCTGGAAATGCTGCTTTATATCGCCTGCACCCTCCACAACCTGCAACAGCATCCCTGATTGTTGAGGTGGGTACTGATGATGGCGATGAGGTAGCTGAGCAGCAGGTGCATGGCGGCCATGGCCTTGATTTCAGCTCAGTGTTGGAGAGAAGGGTTGAGGGTGGAGCTGTGGCACACTCTGAAGCCTACCAAGCTGGTGGTTCTGTAGACCGAGAGGAAGGACAAGGGGAGGCTGGGGGCACTGGTGTGGAAGGTCAAGGAGAAGCAGAGGGGTTGGAGCATCCCGGAGCATCCGCAGTGGTGGAGGTTTATGGAATGGATATTGATGAAGTTGAGGGACAAGGGGAAGCTGGACCTCAAGATGGAGGAATATGGCCTGGGAGCGAGGACTACGGTGAAGCAGGATCTGTTGTGGCTGTTGCGGGTGCACGTACTGGGACTGGAGGTGCTGGGGTGCATGCCAGCAGGAACCACCACCACCATGGTAATAGCTCTGAGGTGAACCGTGGCGGAGATGTTCACCTTTTAAGGGAGGGCTACAGAGCAGAGCATGCGGTGTCGCAGGGCCAGCTTTTTGATCAAGGCCGATATGCTTCGAGAGCTGGTAGTAAGGTGGAGGGTGGGAGGAGGGACAGTGACCGTGCTGAGTACGAATTGAGCGGCGGCCCTGCTGCTGCTGAGAGGGGTACAGACACAGGGGGGTGCCAGGTAGGGTACTCCTTGCAAGTAGCATTTCCCTGCACTCGATAACTGGCAACAGCACTTTAGATTGTAACTCAACACATCAAACATAAGTTACAATTGCAAGGAAGATCATTCAAACACAACATTGGATTGTAACTCAACACATTCTATCATGACTTGCTGCACAAGAGCTTAGCGTAATTGCTGCCCAGCAAGCCTTCAGAGGGCTATGCTGAGTAGAGAGGACAGGATGTACAACTGTGCGGTTGTCATTTTCTCCCCTCCCTTTACGTAGGCAAGTGAAGATGGTATTCAACTCCAGGAGGTGCAGCAGAAGGGCTATCACATGAGGACAGTGCCGGATGAGGATGTAGAAGTCCCACATCCTGCAGAAGCATTGCTCCTCTTACCAGGAGGTGATGAGGGTCAGGGTGCAGAGGCACAGACTTCAGAGCTGCAGCGGATCATGAATGATGGACCCCCGCAGCCTCAGCTCACCATCGTCGTGAACTCTGAGCACCGCCCCGTCAGCGGTGAGTCCGACAGTCAGTTCCGGAATGGAACGGATGCCAACGATGCGGACGATGAGCTGGAGGGACCCTTGCATCGAGGCAGAGGTATCCTTCCACAAAGCAGGCGGCAAATAAATGGACAAAGGCAGATTGCTGGGCCTGCCACTTCAGGAACTGGATACACAGAAGGCCTTGCTGCAGATGATGTATATCATGCCCAGGCAGGCTCAGCTGCCTCATCCCGTCTAGATGATCAAGGTGGTGGCGGTGGTGGTGGAGCAGTTCATCCAGGTGTTGCAGGGCTGTATAATAATGAAGCAGGGTCCTCGGGTTTGCCTCCGCCTCCACACAGGAATGCAATATCGCAGCTGGCGTGTGCGTTGCGGAGGAGGGGGGAGAAGAGGCGGCGAGAGCAGGCTCAAGGTTTTGTTGGAGAAGGGAATGGCAGTGTCTCAGGTTCTCAGTCCTCATAGTTATGATGTTTAGCAAGTGTGCTTTCTTCCTTGTGTTGTTGTTGTTGTTACTCCTGTAAGAGTGGTACGTGTTTGTTATTGATGCTGAATTTGTAAACTTGCTATGGAGTCAACCCAACTTCTCATGACGCTTCCAACATTGTTGCCTTTCCATCCATTCCTCTCTTTGTGTGTTGATCGTGTGTTTGAGTGTAGTTTGTGAATGAGGGTCTCTTTAATTCTACATCATTGCTCTTTTGTAGCATTCGGAATCATGACAGAGAGAGTTCAGTGCCAAAGCTGAATGATCCAGTGCTCTGATCTCCTTTCCTTCATTTTCATTACTCCAACTTTTGTCCTAAGTTGCCCTAGAAGCTGGTTGTGCTTGCTTTTTACATGTAGTAGTCCCTACTCCAGATTTGTTTGTTGTAGGTGAGAATTTTGTCGTAGACAGTAGTACACTGTGCTTCAGTGAGGCATCTACAAAAATCCCCATCCTAGTCGCGAGAAGCTCATTTTAGAGTAACCATTATCCTGATGTTTCTACTCTTCTCTGGGTCTCAGAGTTTGAAATATAGATTCTTGTAAGTAGTCTTGTGAAGATTTTTCACTTTCCTTTCACACATGAGACTCTTCTCCCCAAAAGCCTTGATGGTGAAAGATACTTCGAATGTTACATAGGTTCAAATATCAAAAGGAACTTGATTCTCAAGTGAGGCCTTGAACACATTTTACTTGGACTGCAAGCAAAAGACACACAGGGCCTAGCTTCAGGAACGATCGCAGAAAAAAATCATCATAGGAAATATGCATGCACCTTGCAGTCATTTAAACTTAAACATGCAAGGGTACATGTTTACAGTTCGTGTTCAGCTCTCACCTTCAGGTACTCCTGCACCAGAGCCAGGCCAGGAGTCTCCTCGCCGAAGTCAGTCACAACAGCACAAGAACAAGCTACCACCTTGCGAGCCTCGCCTGCAGGGTCAATCTTGCACAAACCAGCCCATTGTCCAAGCAGCTTGTTCTCAGGCACAGAGATCAGATTGACATTGTGCTCAGCGCACAGTGCCTCAATCAGCTTCTTGTAGTCAGGCTGGCTGCAGTCCTCGGCCAAAACGCACAACTGAGCTTGACCCTTCTCAATGGCGCGAGCAGCCTCGTGAAGGCCACGAGACAAACCATCATGAGCCAAAGCCTTTTTCAACACCATCTGCACGGCAGTATTGATGTCGAGGGGCTCGGCAGGTGCTGCCACAGCAGCGACCTCAGCAACTTCAGGGGCCTCTCTGAAAATGCGATGCAGAAAATGGAAGAGGAACCTCAGTATGATGATGGCGGCCGATATTGCACGAGAATCTCACCCTTCAGACATGGTCCTTGCGTATGAAAATTACGCTCCCGCGTCTTCTGTCCTCGAGGATATCTGTTGTCATCCCAAAACAATTGTTTACATTTTGAGAGAGGGGGTGAACCATGAGACAGTCTTGTAGATAACTTACATGAATGGCAAGTGACCTTGCCTTTAAAGTGTAGAAGAGTTGTGTAGTGTCGACTGTGAATTTGTATAACACGGGTTTAGCCAGGGTTAACTCACTTGTCAGGATCTGACTTCCCGACAGCATCACGTCTGAGCTGTTATTTTATATGTTTAACAATAACTAGTTGTAAATATTTTTATCAGTAACAAGAATGACTGGTGAATACGATCTATCGAAAACTAACATTTTTGTGACTGGTGGAGTGGGCTTTATTGGTGAGATAATGATGTCAGAATTATATTTGAAATCTTCAGCTCACATGTGCATGGAACTGTAAAAATCTTTGCAACAAGATCTGTATGAGGCAGTTTCTTAACAGAAACTTACTTTTGCAGCAAGCCACACAGCACTTGTTCTATTGGACTATGGATGCAAAGTTACACTCATCGATAATTACAGCAACTCCTTTCCACGTGTGTTTGAGCACATGAAGAAGCTCGCCGGTGATAAGGCTGACAGGATGAAATTTGTGAAGGTGGTCTTCAAACAGTTAATGGCCAAGCAATGTTTTTGATCTTGATCATCCTCATTCCCTTCCTTCCTTTCTTTCAACCTTTCACAGTGTGACATTAATGATCGAGAACTCCTTGACAAATTGTTCACTGAGGAAAAGTGAGGCCAAAAAATATATACATATAATTTAACTACTCATATTTTAGCTTGCCCTTGTGCTCTATACATCACCATAGCCCCTCCTAGCTTTTGTGACTGTTTCTTTGAAGTCCTATCTGATGTGCAATTAAATGTTCATTGTAGATATGACTGTGTCATTCACTTCGCCGGATTCAAGGCTGTGGGAGAGTCTGTTGAGAAACCACTAGAGTACTACTACAACAACTTTTGCGGTACAGTGGCCTTGTTGGATATCATGAGGAAGCACAAATGCAAGAATGTGAGTTAGGGGACTAAATCATGGTAGTCATGGAGCATGGCTTCTGCTATAAATCAAATGCAATTTAATTTATTAAATTTAATTTAATTTATATATTAATTTTATAATTGTTGCTTATTCAGTACATCCTACATCCTTATCTGAAAACGCCTTTTGCTTCTTCATGTTAGCTTTCTTTTCCACAATTTGCACATCCATACATAATAGATACCTCATTCCCAACATGCAGATGGTGTTCTCCAGCTCGTGTACTGTGTACGGTATTCCTGAGAGCGTTCCCATAACTGAGGAGACACCACTCAAAGCCATCAGCCCTTATGGACGCACTAAGCTGTTCCAAGAGGACATGTTCCGAGACATCAGTGCCTCAGACAAGGACTGGCGTGTGTTGCTGTTGAGGTGAAGAAACTTTAGCGAAGCACGACAATGAGCTTTGCTTGTTGCTGTTGATGTGATGGCGTGGCCTTCAGGTTTTGTTTTTAGGATCAGAGAAGATCTACAAGAGAGGTTTACATAAAAGCATAAAAGTGCTAACTGAAGAGTATCTGATGGGCATTGCTTTGCACTGCAGACATGCTGCAAATGCTTCTCTATGCGCTGAAATACTACTTGCCACTGCTTATCCAAGTGCTGTTTCTGTCATGCCACCTGTCACTGTTACTCCAAGCACTGAATTTCTCACGCTAACTGTCACAGGTACTCCATGCACTGTCTCTTTGTCGTTACATTTCACTGTTACTCCATGCGCTGTCCCTGTTCACTGTCTCAGCCAAGCATTGTTTTTCTCCCTGTTTCCAGATACTTCAATCCCGTGGGAGCTCACCCCAGTGGTCAGCTAGGGGAGCACCCTGTAGGCATTCCCAACAACCTGATGCCCTACATCCAACAGGTACGTGTTTTTAGCCGTGTTTAAGAAGTATGTGACAGATGAATGTCATCTTCTCAGCTAACTTTTGTGTCTGATATCTTACTAGATATCGATATCTCCATTTTCTTAGCTTACTTTTGTGTTGCACTGTTCGAACATTGTGCTAAATTTTGTCAATCATTTTGTCATTCATTTTTCCACATTCATCACCTTAGTTGTCCAATCATGAATATTGATGAATGTATGTCCATGTCGCCACCTTCACCTCAGGTTGCTCTTGGTCAACGTGATTTCCTGCGTGTATGGGGTGGTGATTACCCCACTCCAGATGGGACTGCTGTGCGTGATTACATCCATGTGATGGATCTGGCTGAGGGCCATGTGAAAGCTGTGGTTGGTGTGCTGAAAAATGCTGAGTTTGGATGTCAGGCTATTAACCTTGGGACAGGGAAGGGTAAGAATAGAGGAATGGAGGGAATGAGCTAGTGCAAGGTGATGCAAACAACCTTCTCTGTTCAGCACAACAAAAAATGAGGCATTGTATGTATCACAGAAGAGGCTCCTTTGCCAATATTATTTCAGAATACACATGTCAGAATCGTGTTATACAGAGTCTTTTTTTCCCTTTTCACAGGATCCTCGGTTCTTGAGATGGTGCAGGCATTTGAAGAGGCAAGTGGGAAAAAGGTTGCGTATCAGATTATGGAACGACGAGCAGGTGACAGCGTGGAGGTGTGGGCTGGTACTAGTAAGGCTGAGAAGGAGCTGGGTTGGAAGGCTAAATATGATGTACTGGACATGTGCAAGCATCAATGGGCATGGGCAACAAATTACCCTCAGGGTTATGACACACCACAGTAGTCCAGGAAGTGACGTCGTTGAAGTTTTAAATAACATATTATTTTCATAGCACGCATCCTTTCCAAGCGTTACGATGGAAAACATTCAGAGTAACGGGTACTATTGTACGGTGAGAGTTAATCTTATGAACTCAAACATGCAGATTATTTTTATGACTTCGCTGCACACAAGATGCAAAGGAGAATACAAACTGAATCCCTATGGCGGATCTTGAAGAGTTATGTCGAAAAAGGAAACAAAACAGTGCGCTCTGCAGTATTTGTATGGAGCAAGAATGCCGCAGACCTCCGTGTCAGAGTTGGAATCATCGCATTACTCAGCATGGTTACGACGTTCATCGGTGCTATTGTGTACTCGTTCGTCTCTGGTGAAACTTTGTCTGAATCCTTGTTTGTAATATACGCTGTGCTTTACGCTGTTCCGGGTTCATCGGTGACGAGAGAGAGGTCACTTGGTGCTACATTGGTGGTCAATGTGGTCTTCCTAATGGGTCTATTTGTATTTGCTGTCCTACTGGGTATGATTGGTGAGGAAGTGGCAACACAAGTCATGAACCTGCGCAGTGGAACTGGGGAAATACGGATCCGGGGGCACATGTAAGATTACCTAGTTAACAATGTGCCCCACTCATCATTGGAGATCTAGTTTACAATGCTATTACCTGACTGCATGAAACTGTGCTCAATTCTCTCCAAAAAGTTTCCAAAAAGTCATAGGTTGTGAAGTATGTCCTCAAAGTGCATGACAACTGACACTAGAACACTTACTGTTAAGTCCCTCCTCCATATCCTCTAGAGGGATCAGAGTACATGCCTTTCTGAAGGCTTAACTATGCTACTCTGTAGTCTCCTCCTCAATTGAAGGCTTAACTATGCTACTCTGTAGTCTCCTCCTCAATTGGAATTCAAGCACCATGGACATCATCGACCAGCTGGCGTATGCGCAGCACATGCCGAAGCATCCATTCCACAACCGCCCTCTAGTGCTGCTTGCCTCAAAGGACAGGTCAGAAATGGAACATGAGCTGGCAGCACTCAGGTCAAAGCCAGGGATGAGACTTGAGATACACTTGAGGACAGGGCTGGTGAGGGTAATGTGTTGTATGTGGGAACACTTCGTAAGGACAGCACTTAGTGCAACAATCATAGCGACTGCTGTTGACTCCTAATCACAAAGATATCATGCATTGTGAAGCAAAGGAGGCTTTAAGAATTCACTCAGTATTTCTCCAATCATTTAGAGGGCCAGATATTTTGTTATAGATCACATTTGAGAGACTCAGCGGGAGTGTAGTGACTGCATATGAAGGTCTGCTGCATCTGAAATGTCATGATACCTTCTGAATCTCCTGAAATTACACTGAAGTGTGGAATATGAATGACCTAGCTCTTGAATTATCACATCTGCATTGCCTTACGTGTGCATAGCCAACATAACCAACATAACCAATGGCAGCTAATTCCTGTCTTGTATAATGTTCAGCCGTACCAAGTAGAGGACTTGAAGCTGGTTTCTGCAGAACATGCTGCCTACACCCTGCTCATGTACCCTGATGTATCAGAAGGTTTGTTAGAGGGTCTAGCACCTCAAGCAGAGAGCAGTGGTCTGTACGACCAGCTGCAGTCTAATGTAGAAGCTCTCAATGCCATGACAGTCGCTGCTCTCAGCACCTTTGAGACATTCTCCAGGCAGAACCTGGTAGTGCAGGTATATCTGAGAGCTGGATAGGATTTAATAGGACTTCAGTAATGTCATGTTGGGAGGGTGCCTGTTGATGCCTCAAGGAGTTCGGAGGTAGTTCTACGGAGCTAGGTTTTCATTTAGTTGGATCTAGTGGCCAGATCTTCATGTCAGGTTGCATCCTGCACCGGTAGGTTCGTTTTGCTGTGATGGAGAATTTAAAACAGTTGGAGGTTGTACATCAGCTGCTAGCAACTGCGGGGCGCACAATACAAATCTGCCGGCTGCCGGAAAACAGTGTCGTGGACAGGTGTGACTACTTTTTAAGAGTGACAATACTGGCAGGGTTGACTGCTTTAATATGTGTGACCAGTGTGACGGGTGTGATTGCCGTGAAACTTGGGACAATAATGTAACAGCTTTGATGGCTGTGCAGACTCATCAGGAGAGGAATATCTTCTGCATGAGAAGAATCTTTAGTTTACATTCTGATCAGAAAAGCAACATCTCATTTTTCTGCATCTCTGCATGCACATTTGAATCCTCTTATTTTGTATTTAGGCTCATCGCTCAGAGCTGTCTTCAACATGGAGTCTTGCAGATGTTTCAGAAAATCATGTCACTACACAGTGAAGTTGGATTTAGGTGACATTTTCAACTCAGGAAATATTCATCCTTTGCTGGTTTAGGGTTTGCACTCAACTCAAGTTTACATCCTCTGAAAAGTTGTACCTTGACACATTTGAGCTTGATGCGCACGTCCTTAAAAACTATGCTTGATGTGCACGTCCTTAGAGACTATGTAGGTTGTATGATAGAACTGTTTGTCAATTAACAATTAGGTGGATGGTAGCCCCTGAGAATAAGAATGAGCTGGACAAGGCATGGAGCTACGGAGAAATTAGGCGGCGTCTTCATTCCTGCATGCCCATTGGTGACTTTCTTATTCAACCACATTACAGAGTCACTTGGTTAGACATAGAAGCTTCCTCGTTACGTCCCCATGTAACATCTCCATGCAGCCATTTCCTCTTGAAGACCCCTCATGTCATCTCCATGCAGCCCTTCTTTTATTATCTATTATGGATATCTTTCACAAAGTAGTTCCCCTGGCTGAAAACATTATGTGCCTAGCGCAATGGCTGCACACTGCCGCCCCTTGCAGGCTATGTTAGCATTTCAGTCTCTCAAGTACATCTTAATCCAGAGGACAGGAGCCGCATCATGCCTGGGGATCGGCTGTTCGTACTGCAGCAGAGTGAGGACCGTGTTATTAATATTGAGACGTAGGCTGATGTCTTGCACCATGTAATCATTGAAAACCTTCATACCGATCACACAAATGTGATCAAGATTACTGTTGTCAATCAGAAGTGACCAGTGACGTGAAGACCTTGCTCCTCCTGTTGACTTAAAAGCAGGTGAGCTGGGACCTAACGTTGAACTCAGTCCTAACCAAGGGATTTATGATGAAGCTGCATTCAATGGATCAGCAAGATCTGCAGGTTTATCCATACCAGAACCAGATCCTGCGTTAGTGATCGTGGCAGGCTGGCCTCAAACTGAGCTGGAGGATTTAGTGTCTGGATTTGAGAACTTTGCGCCGCCTGGTTCCAGGGTAAGGCTGTCCTGCATGTGAATGGTTCCAGGTTAAGGCTGTCCTGCATGTGAATGAGTCACGCTGTACTTTGTACAAGAATTTCCTTGAAGGCGTTTTGAGTATTTCACTCCAAGTAGTGTTTGCTCTTATGCGCCTTGTTGCAGATAATCTTTTTAATGGATAGCATGCCTGATGAATTCCCTGAGCTGGAGGCTTTAGAGCTCAAGTTTTTGGTGAGTGAATCAACAAGTGTTTAGTTAGTGTTCATGGGCACTGGTTTCCATGTAAAATCTGGCTCACTCATAGATTTTTAAGATGTAAAGAAGTTTACAGTTTTGGCGGCCAGCATATGTGCAGTCAATTGGACATGCTTAATGTCTTAAGTCAGCTGCCCCCTACACACAATGCTTAAAGTCTTAAGTCTGCTGCCCCCTACACACAATCCTTAATGTCTTAAGTCTGCTGCCCCCTACACACAATGTCTAATTTCTGAGCTTCATCTGTGGATTGACACACCATGCCTGCTGTGCCGAACTCTGCATAGATGCCTACACGTTTTATCACTGAGTCTTTTTGCTATTTAATTCTAACTTAGAAACCTTGTCAGGTAATAGAGGTTACGTCATTTCTGAAAAGCTTGTGGATACAGTCCCACTGCCCAACACTGGCTTTAGATAGCACCTCATCCTCTCAGGTGGTAGAAAATCCATTGGATGCTGAAGCCCTTCTGGAGGCTGACATTGATCATGCAGATGCCCTTGTGCTGGCATGCCCTAGAGGATTAAGTTACCCCGATAATGATGCTTTGGTGAGCTTTCACTCTGCTCTAAAGCTGAGGGAACGTGTCCAGCTTAATTTTAAAGATATATGCTTGGCAGGCAATATGATTAACCAGGGTTGAAGAGCTATGACGTCGAGTCTGTATGGTTGCTACTGAGGATGTAGAAGTTCGCCATACTACATATTTTGCTCGACATTCTACTGCTATTGCTGTTGAGACTGCATGGCTGTGCTCTTCCGAAGATCATGTCCAAGATCTATGAGGTTCAACAGCTCCTGGAGGGTATGGGAAGGTCCAAATCTGTACATATCGTGGCAAAGAGCTCTAATACTGGAACATTCGAGGTGCGCTAATTATTCAGTTGGAATCCCCATGCATTGACATGTTAGCTAAGTTTCATGCCATCCTTAGTGGTCCCCATGCATTGACATGTTAGCTAAGTTTCATGCCATCCTTAGTGGTCCCCATGCATTGACATGTTAGCTAAGTTTCATGCCATCCTTAGTGGTTCCCATGCATTGACATGTTAGCTGAGTTGCATGCCATCCTTAGTGGTTCCCATGCATTCACATGTTAGCTAATTTGCATGCCATCCTTAGTGATTCCCATGCATTGA
>BEGY01000056.1:158252-324451 GCA_002335675.1 Chlamydomonas eustigma | reverse complement strand
ATTGACATGTTAGCTAAGTTGCATGCCCTCCTTAGTGGTCCCCATGCATTGACATGTTAGCTAAGTTGCATGCCATCCTTAGTGGTCCCCATGCATTGACATGTTAGCTAAGTTGCATGCCATCCTTAGTGGTCCCCATGCATTGACATGTTAGCTAAGTTGCATGCCATCCTTAGTGGTCCCCATGCATTGACATGTTAGCTAAGTTGCATGCCATCCTTAGTGGTCCCCATGCATTGACATGTTAGCTAAGTTGCATGCCATCCTTAGTGGTCCCCATGCATTGACATGTTAGCTAAGTTGCATGCCATCCTTAGTATTGACATGTTAGCTAAGTTGCATGCCATCCTAGTTAGTGGTCCCCATGAATTGGCATGTTAGCTAAGTTGCATGCCATCCTTAGTGGTCCCCATGCATTTTTTAAATGAACTCAATGAACACCCAGAGTTACCGTGTTTACTCTGGTGGGCATGACCTGAAAACGTTGAGTTAGTCTCCCACCTGATATGTATCGAGACCTTCATTAACACTTCACCTTTCATAGAAAACTTCAAGGTAGTACATTCTATCCTGATGCTGCAGATTGCCCTCGAAACCTTTAAGAAATTGCCAAAGCAAGCAGTCACGTTTGAGCTCGTCACTACAAACAGCTTGGCGTCATCAATGCTAGTTCAGGTAAGGACAAGCTTTGAGGACAATTAGTCGAACCTGGGTATTTCTTCATTACTAAATTATTAAGTTACCTCCTCACCTTTGATTCTTGTAGTTACATAACATGAGTAAAAAAATTCAATTGCTTGGAAGATGATGTACAGCCCAGCACATCCTCTTCTTTGAATATTTATGAAGAATGGTCTTTGCTAAGTGACGCAGGTTGCTGGGTATCCTGATATGTTCCCAGTCTGCAATGAATTGATGATCATTGCAGAAGGGAATGAAATCTACATTGTAGACGTCATACATCTGGGTTTCCAATTAGGTATGAAGAGCACTCATGCGAGCTCAATGATGTGTTAGGACAAGTGCTGATGCTGTCGACTGATGATTGCTTCATGAAGTAAAGGTTATTAAGGACTTGGCTTCATCGTATCAGAGTCAGTTTCCATTTACTAGCAGATATTTTTAATTTCCTGAAAATGCTTTTCTCTGATTTCCGTGTATCCAGGGGAACGTGTTTCAGTCGCAGAGATATATGAAACCGCTAAAAATCTTGAAATGACTATGTTGGGTTTATCAAGGGGGCCAGAGATGAGACAGATTTTAGCGCCTGTTGCTAACACTGAGATCGTCATAACCACAGGAGACAAAATTATTGTAGTAGCAGATCTAGTGAACTAGGTAATGTTCTTTGTTAACTGATACAATCTTCTCAAAAATTAGCATATAGAGGAAATGACTTTGTAAGTAACGTGTGGTTACGAGCTAACATGGACGTTGTGTGGTCAGTATCGAGATAATGAACAGGGTTTATGGCAATATTCAGCGATGTTACTTGTGATTGTTTGTGCAGTAACCCTCATCAACAATGAACGCCTTTAAGACTGTACACAGCAGTCGATCGATTCCATCTGGACGCTCTGCTGTGAGCTCCAGGGCTAGGACAGTGTCTGTGAAGGCTGGCCTTTTCGATTTCCTTAAAAAGGAAGAGGAAGAAGAGTGAGAATATTATGTTCTTTACTAGCATCACTCATCTAATAAAGATGAGAACGTGTCCTTGTCATCGAATAGGGTCGTCGTCGGCGCACCGCCCGCAAAGAAGGGTGGTCTCTTCGGATTTTTTAACAAAGATGAGGATGAGTAAGTATTTATTACAGCTTTTGGATTTTAAAACAACGATAATGTCGGATTCCCTCTTCATAAGTGCTTCGTCTTTTTTGACTCCTTGCTAGTTTCAAATTTTCAGAAGTGTTCAAGTTCAAGCCCAAAAGATTGAAATCTCATTTTCTTATTCATCAGTGTGAGACTTTCAAAGGCTACTAAGGTCATTAATGCCAAGCCTGTTGTGAAGGCCAAGGTAGCTGCAAAGGCTGCCCCAGATGAGCCCAAAAAAGGCTTCTCTTTGCCTTTCTTTGGAGGTGCAAAAGAGGAGGAGGAGCCAAGACCCAAGGTGACAGCAAAGTGAGTTTTTGTGACCAATAAGGTCACATGAGCGTGTTCAAGTTCTCTGGTACAGATTTGATGGGGGCTATAATGAGATTTTACCGTAAACAAGATTGCATCTAAAAATAGGCCTTGAGAAATTAAAAAAGACCTTCCAGTTTAAGAACTAGTGGCGTTGTCTTTTTAGGAAAGTGGCACCTAAGTCAAACCTAAACCTGCCAAAGAAGAAGAAGGAGCCATATGTGTACAAGAGCAGTGGAGTCAGAAGTGACCTTGATTTCTCAACGTGAGTGGTTTGCACTTAGAGCACATTCTCATCTCAAGTTCATGAGTTCTACTTGCTGCATTTATGGCTATCAACTTGAATTAACAGCTTGTTTTCAACCTTGGAGTGTGAAGAGGAAGATTTGTGTACACAAGCAGTAGTTTAAACACTACTGCACAAATTTGATGATTGCCTTTGTTAACGATTCACTGTCTTTGTGCTCAATGTTGAGGCAAGTTGCTGCGTACATCTGCAGGGTTGAGATCAACCGCACAGGCAAGATGCGCCCTAAAGATATTGACTTGGAGAAGCCTCGCAGCTACTGGAACTAAGTTTAGTGTTCAACGAGAGTGGTATTCTTCATAAACTAGGCTGCTGATGACTCAATCAGCTTAGTTGTATTATTGCGAGCTGGTAAAAGTCACTTTTTTGAGTCTGATATGAAACAGGTTCTCAGACATAGTAGTAAACCGTGAAGATTTTACAGAGTTACCATAGCTTGTGTTGACGAGTTGAGAGAGCTTGGAGTGTGTTTGTAGCTGAGTGAACTGATGGTTGCAATAATGCTAATGCTCAGGTCTATGGAGTATTTTCGGAAAAAGTTTCAGTTTTTTTATATCAAATTTAAAGAATATTGAGCTTAACATACCCCCCAAACGTGCACGATGGGTCAAGGGCATTATAGTTAACGTATTTGACAGAGACAGTTGACACAACTCTAACCTGAAAAGTATAGTACCTAATTTGAAAGGGGAATGACATAAAAGATATAATATGTACGGGTATGAATAAAAAATCTTCTTGTCATATCACTTACAATCAGTTGATCAAAATGCTCAAATGTCCTCTTGTTTGCTCACTCCTTAACAAAAAACAGATATCATTGTAGGCCTTGATATCAACAAAGCAAATATGAACAAGGAATTTTTCAATTTGTGAGATCCTCATAACCCTCAGTAGGTACACTTATCAAGGGACTCTCGATTCTTCTTTTTACGGACATATTTATAATTATTTTCTTAGGCCAGGAATCCATCCAAAAAAGACATTGCTCATCCTAGGTGCAACAAACAGAGCTCTAGCTGAAGCATAAATCACCCCCACTCCATCACTCACTTCAGCTGTCATCCAGATCTGTGAGGCAGTCATAGGCACTTCATGGTGCATTTGCAGAACACAAAAACAGGAACAGGAATGTGCAGAGAAATGATAAGTTAGTTAGAAACAGTTACACATCACATCACCATCATCAAAATTGGATGATTAGGGTGAAAGGAGACAGCATTAGATTCCATATCATGCCTAGTCTGAAAAACATTGTCTCTTGCTGACTTAATTTCTACTCATATTTGAGACTTAAATTTACAGAGCAGAAGTAAGATCTACCCCTTCAACATGTCGGTTTGTAAAAGAGGGATAAGTGTGATTTCTATAATCTTTTTATGGTACCTCAAAAGTGTGTCCAAGTAGTGCTACAACAAGATCTGGATGCTACTCACTTTCCTATCTTCAACCTTCTGCAATCCTGTGCTGCACTTAATCACGGTGCCTGCAGGAATCTTCTTCTTATAGTCCACCTCCAGGCGAGCAGTGTACGCAGGGGGCCTAAAACCTAATGCCCCAGACTTCCATAGACAAACGCCAAGGCCCCCAAAGGTCTCATCCATGATGGCCGCTGTGAGACCTCCATGAACAGTTTGTGGGAACCCACACACATCCCTGAGAGGGATATAAGCAGGAATGCTCAGAGAGGGAACAAAGCATACGGTACACACAGTCTAGGGTTGGCATCGTTATGAGCCTGTGGTTTCGGTACTGCATCAAAATGGCTTCATAAGGAGCCAGTGGGGACAGTATTGCAACAAATTGCCATCAAGAGGAGCCTGTGGTTTCGGAACTGCATCGTGGCCTCATCACAAAAAATGTCATCGGAAGTCTGTCTGTCATATACGCACTTAGGTGCAGCAGAGGATTAAGGGGAAGTTTGTGGCTTGTATTGTAGGGCTTGGGAGGACTCAAGATCTCATAATAGTATGCGCACCTTCCTAACTGAACAACTGAATGGAACCTTTTCTCAGTGGGCTCATAAAAGCACCGAAATTCTAATATCTGACCACTCTGTATCATGGCCTCAAACTGCAGCATTAGTCAAGAATAGGTATTCAAATCTTCAATGCTCCCACCAAGAGAGATGTGGTGCATTATCAATATTCAGTTTGAAATGTTATGGTCATGGTGCACGGGTCAGCAATAAGTGGTATAACAGTTTTTGTAGGCAGGTCCATTGTTTACCAGGTGGTCTTGCTCCACCAAGAGCTTGCCAATTAGATTCTGCCTTAGCATCTGACCCGGATTTAGAACCTCCTGTACGGATTCCTTTGCAGCTAAGTCTTGCACCCACGGAATATTCGAAGTCTTCAAGTCCATGAAGTCAGAATCATCATTCGGGAGCTGCCATGCCATGTATGCACCACTGCCCAGAACAGCTGCTGAGCCCAATCTGAATGCAACTCGCTTTGGTAGCCCAGGGCCTGCTCCCGAACTTGTTGCGGATGCGCCACGAGTCCGTCTCGAAGTAGCGCGAGAACCAAATACACTCCGGAAAGCATGAAAACCATTATAAGGTGGCATTGCTAATATGTACGTATGTATCACGGTCGTAAAGCTGAAATCATTGCAAGCGCAGTTATTAAAGAGTTAAGGCTGAATTCATGTAAATTTGAAACAGTGGTAAGTAACAGGAACGTTCGACGCTACTGACAAAGAATAGTTAGTGTGAAATACGTGTGAACACTAAGTTTAGCTTAGGCCTTCAAGTTGAAGACATGTAGAGTCGTGAATGATACTTATGTTAGGATATTGTAGGGTTCATATTATGGTATATGTTCCTTTATTCTTAAATGCGATCTCAGCTTCTGCTTCCACACAGAATAATTGCCCAGAGTTAGCAACGGCATCTTCGCCGATCCATGCTCATCAGTACCAGACATCCTTAACTCGATGTGGCTACAGATCTTCAAGCTGGAAAAATTACGCTAAGGTAGACGTGAGCGGCCCATAACCTATGATTCTGAGCGGAAGAGAAGCGAAACTCGTTACAACTGGAACTGCTAGGACAAGAGAACTACAAGAGCTAAAAGAGACTACTACACGTACCTGAGCGGAAGAGAATTGAAACTCGTACGCTCTCTACGCTCAGCACACTAGAAAGGAAACGAACGTCCACACTACCGTACACCAGGCAACTAAGACTCTACACTCCCCCTCGTTCAGGAAGGAAACCTGCCTGAACGAAACTCAAAAAACCTCAAAGAAACTCAGTCCTAGCAGCGTCCAAGCACAAAAACCTATGAAAACTAGAAAACTCAACCCTAGAGTCTCTAGCACCTCCTCTCACAAACTGCAAACCAGCAAGCCTAACAGCTAAAATAGTCAAGTAGACCAGTCCACTAGGCCCATCAAATTCCTCATCTTCTGGAACACCTTGATCTTTGTGGATTTGGTCAGGATGTCTGCGACCATGTCCGCAGTACTGATGTATTGGTAAGATAAGTGACCCATCTCAATGCGCTCCCGTACGAAGTGGTGCATGGTGTCTATATGCTTACTCCTTGCTGAGCTGATAGGATCCTTTAAAACACATAGGGCAGATTGATTGTCTCCCCAAATATGTACAGTACCTTGTTGCAGTTGTAGCTCCTCCATGAGCTTCCTAAACCACAAACCTTCCTTTGCAGCAGCAGCGGCAGCCATGTACTCAGCCTCCATAGTAGACATGGCAACTGTTTGCTGAAGCCTGCTTCCCCATGATACTGCTCCCCCATTGTACAAGAAGACATATCCAGTGGTAGACCTCCTAGTGTCTGGATCTGAGCTGTAACTACTGTCTGCATAACCAACTAAACACGGATCTTTCAGCATTTATCAGCATGCAGGTGGATCAGCTGATGAACACTCAGAGTATGAAAGAAGACAAGTTCCTCCATCACCTACACACCACCAGCAGAGATTCAATAATCACAATCAACCGAGGTGGGAGCATAGGTGGCAGAGGAGGGAACCAAGGCCGAGAGATGCATCTAATGTCATTTGTAGGCATTGTCAACTACATGGTCACTGGGTTGAGTCGAGGATCGATGTCTCATTTTGGAGTTTTGATCTGAGTAAAGTCGGCGGGGAGAATGAAGAGCTGCGAGAGATTGTACGTGATAGGAGAGGATTTAAATTGAAGAGAAATGATATTAGTATGAAATGGGATTAGCTTCACTGGACCTGTGAGGTGTAAGACGTGACGCAGGTAGTTAGACCTGGACTGTTCTCTTACAGCAGGTAGTTAAACGCAGTAGATTGCATAAATCAAGATCGGTTTAAAGCCAATTGAGATGACCTCGTCCGTGTACACGTGAATCTTCTCAGTAGTTGAACCAATGAGATATGGTGACCTCATTGTTAGATTTCATGTTTGATACAAGCACGGTTGCTTGCATGTAAATCGTTTCTTCTTTGACTTGTTCACAATATTTGTGATGGAGTTCGAATTGAGTAGTTTGGCTTTCGATTCTTGGAGTTTATGGTGGTACACATGGCAGTGAATTTGATGTGGCTCTCTCATGTGTCATGGTTGGTTGGACCAGATCATAGTGTTGACAAGAATGGTAGATTGAAGTTGTTTTCACCCATGGTAGGATCTGGAACCGGGGGAGTGAAATCTTAATTGTTTTTTGAGTTCTTGGAACTTTTTTAGTTAGAGATTTGTGATTGTACCTTTTGCATTTTCTTAGTTTCGATCAGGTGGTGTTACCTTACCTGCTCGAGGGGGAGTGTTAGGATATTGTAGGGTTCATAATATGGTATATGTTCCTTTTATTCTATCCTGTGGTATGCAGTGCACCAGTTGCATGTGCATTCACCACATGTAAGCATTTATTCGTTGTATCCCCCTATCTTAGACTAAGAGATGTAACAAGTTGCATGTGCATAACTTACTAAGAGTAAACTTTGTCAGGAAGCAAAGCCTTCAGGCTGTAGACCCAAATGTGCAAGGAAGACGAAGATATGCAGGAGCCCTCCTCCTTTCATGCTCTCCATGACATGCCTATATAATCAAACCGTTAAGGTAGCAGCAACAGTTGATAAAGATGGATTTGAGGAGACCAAAGCAAAACGTCAGGCTGATAGCACTGATGCTATTTCCAGTTTCCTTACGAGACGGTTTGGGTGAGAGGTTGGTTGTGGACGTATTACATTCATGAATGTATGAGTAATAGTGCAGGCGCCCAGGAGTCCACTCCCCCTTTTTGACGACTAAACTCTTACTCAACCATTGCTTAAGAACTTGATTGAGAGAATTTATAGCAACCTACCAAGACAGCTGATGACCACAACCCACATAAGGCATTGACAATCAACCCACATAAGGCTTTGACAATCAACCCACAAAAGGCATTGACAATCAACCTCAAAATATGCATGACCTACTACCACACCTTGATGGCTATTTCCACGCATTCCAGAATTGCAGGAGGCCTCGCTTGGCTGGGTTTTCTGGCAGTTGGGAGCCTTGGGAAACAGCTGAAAACAAGATGGGAGGTAGCTGAAGCAGAGAAAGTAAGTTGACTGCAAACATATTGCAGGAAAAACTAATGATGAAAATGCAGAAACTGCGATGATGTAATTAAATTTAGGGCTTAGAAATGGCCTGTTAGGCCTGTACCTTGGATTTTTACACAGCTTATAGCAGCAATCCCTTCCTGCACAGAAATGAATGAAGTATTTGATGGATACAATCATGATGACATTACCTCACTTCAGGACCCACTGTAGACATGATTTGGTTGACAATTTTGAATTTATAAATTATATGCCTCACAACCGAATTCATATGCCTCACAACCGATTTTATTTGTTGTGGTCCTTTCAGGGCACGCAGGAGGTAACCAGTACCGCCCAGGTAGAGATCACACTGCCCAGTGGTGTCAGATACACAGATCTCCGCGTAGGAGGTGGACAGTCCCCACCGCGTGGATACCTGGTGAGCATAATTCACTCGTCCTACGCCATGTTCTATGGTAGACACTATTTGTATGCATGTATCACAACGTTATGGACATTCATAATTGCATGCATTTGAATGGTTCATGAGGGCTGTTTTTGATGAAGTTAGGATTTCTTGATGCTTATCCTATTGATGCTTGGGTCCTATTGGTTTGCGGGCACGGGTCTGTATGCACCCATACGATGGTGCAGCTGTAGCAACAGACTGTAAACAAACAAACAAATAACTTGTTATGGAATCCTTGTCGTACGCTTAAGCTTCCAAAATATGTGCGTCGGATGGGTACACTTGTTCCACCCAGACCTTAAGGCCAATAAGGCCAAGGGTCCTTGTAATATAAGATTTTTTATTTTAGAGCTGTCCATGAAAAGACACCTTCCTAAGAATCAACTTTACTCCCTCAACTTTACTCCCTCAAGGTTGTTGTTGATTATGTTGGGAAGGCCAATGGGATAGTCTTTGAAGACACAAAGTTAAGAGGGAAGCCCATCGTGTACTTTTTTGGTGGGCGACCTTTCACTGCTGGCATGTGTGAAGGGACAGAGCAAGTGTTGGCAACAATGAAGGCGGGTGGCAAAAGAAGGGTGGTGAGTTGATCATTTGTATCCCAGATGGCGCTGTCAATGTTTGAGACTTCCCGTGTCATTCTTGTGTGCACTTGATTCTGAGATTTATACACAATCTTTTTCAGCCTCAGGTATTCATCTCCACAGCAAGATCATATCTGCATTTTCTGTCCCAACAGTATGTACCTGCAAGCCTGGGATTCGGCAGTCAAGGAGCTGTACTAAGACCGACAGAGCATGTGCCTGACAAACAAGGTGTCGTCCCACCTAACTCTGATCTTGAGTATGAGATAGAGCTTGTTAGAGTCTCAATACCTCCCTCGTAGATTTATCTTTTTCACTCAAGCCCTAATTTATGAACATTTTAAAACATTTATCTGAATGCCAAGATGTTTCTTCCTAGCGAACAATTTACAGACTTCTTTGCAAAAGAATTATGGTATGCATGCTGCATACTCTAAAAAAGTAGATTTTATTTTGAAAATTGTTTCATGTAAAACAAAAGAGTGCCAAGACTCTGGAAAGTTTGAGATGGATTAAGTTTGATGGGATAATCTACTTCTTTTCCTCTAGCCAGGGTTTGGCGACTCCTGAGAAACCACAAACAGTAAGCCCTCTTGCCACAGCAGGCCTTGCCAGGATGCGCTCTCTCCATGCTTGGACATTCTTGTACTGTGACGCAGTCAAGAAGCCATTGGCATCGATGCCAGAAGCATGCTTGTATCCTGTACAGATCTGGTTGAACCAAGGGAAGATGGCAATATCGGCAATGCTGTACTCCTCTCCCACCATGTACTGCCTCCCTGCAAGGTGCTGATCCAGCACAGAGCACAGCCGCTGCACCTCCATGCCAAAACGTGCTACACCATAGTCTCGAGCCTCGATCTTGTCAGCAGGCGCATAAACCATGAAGTGACCAAAGTTGCCGGTCATAGGTCCTTGCCCAGCCATTTGCCAGAATACCCAGTTGAGGCATTCCACTCTGAGGCGAGGATCCGTTGGCATAAAGCGCTTGTATTTTTCAGCCAAGTAAAGTACAATGGATCCACTCTCAAATAAATTGATAGGCTTTCCATCAGGGCCCTCCTTGTCAAGTAGAGCGGGAATCTTTGAGTTGGGGTTCACAGCAACAAAGCCGGAAGTGAATTGTTCGCCCTTGACAATGTTGATGACTACATCCAGACGGAAAATGACTTCAGAGTTCATAACTGGTGAATAAAATTACTGCCAATAGGTGCCAACTATGATGAAGCAGCAGAATTACAACATTTGTAATGGGAACATGCACTCACTGTAGGCATCGTAGTCCACACCTAGCTCCTCCAGCAAAATGCTAACCTTGTGACCGTTTGGAGTTCCGAGGGAATATAGTTGTAGAGGAGCACTCCCTACAGGCAGATCCTGCGTTGTCCGAGCACCTGCTGTCGGGGCGTTAATAGCAGAGAAATTGTTTCCAGCTGTCTTGGCAAAAATTTCTTCAATCTTTGCTGGTGGAGCCCATTGAGCCTGTGAATCAGACATTATTGATGTCTAAGGCACAAATAGTTTTTTGAGAAGGAGAATTTCAATCTGGAAACAAGCATAAACCTGCAGCCAAGATGTGTTATTTTATCGAGTACGTTAACGTGTGTAACGCTTGCGTAATGGCCACACTTTGGACGTTATGCCATTGCATAATTCGTAAAATATAACGGTACAGAAAAAATAAGCGCTGAAGTAGTAATGTCAACACGTAGGGAATAGGTATGATGTTTTCGATGTATCGAAGTGGTTGGGCTGGTTGAAGGTTATTGTAGTTGGCCACGTCATACAACGAATTATTCACAGTTCAACATCGGGCTCTATCTTCCAGATTGGTGGCTTTTTTGATGCTGATTTCGCTATAATGGACTCTACAAATCCCTCTTTACGATTGCAAGTTCTGTCCAGACACCTCACTTCGTCGATGGTTCAACGCAATGAGACGTCTGAAGATATCAGTAGACCCGCACCTGGAGGTGGCCAAGGAACATTAACTGTTCTAGACAATCGCACGGGAAAGAAGTACACGGTATGGCATTACGTGAAATGGTTGTAGTGCAAATAGTCCCACGCAAGGATTGTTTGCCTAATCATAGTTTCCTGCTGCGGCACGCTGGACCTTGTGAAACGTTTGAGACCATCAGCTTGCAGTAATCGGGGATCTAATATGTATTTTTACGGATTTTCTACGCAGCTTGAAATATCAGAGGGTGGCACATTAAATGCGCAAGCTTTGAAACAAATCAAGGCAGGCGGTGATGGAGTTGGACTAAGGACTTACGATCCTGGGTAAGCAGGCACCTACCAAATGGATAAATCCATTCTCTGGCATTGCTGACGGTTCATTATTGCAACTGAAACAGTTCTCATAATGTTAATATAAACTTACTGAGAACTTTATTGCTGCCTTTGACAGACACTTGCTCTCAGATTGATGAATCTGTGCATGATCCTGTTCTCTGCCTCAGATACACCAATACCACAGCTGTAGTTTCTCGCATATCTTACATCGATGGCGACAAAGGCATACTTCGGTACCGAGGTTACCCAATAGAGGAGCTGGCTGCCAAGAGCTCCTTCCTGGAGACAGCGTACCTGGTGCTGTTTGGGAGCCTTCCAACTCACTCTCAGCTTTCCACCTTTGAGGCTGCAGTAATGCGCAACAGTGAGGTGCCGCCTTCAGTAGTGGCTGCGGTGGATGCTCTGCCACCAGATGCTCATCCAATGGGGTGCCTCCTGACAGGCATCTGTGCCCTATCCACCTGCCACCCTGAGCAAAACCCTGCTCTGGCTGGCCAGAACATCTACAAGTCCAGGGAGGTGCAAGATCAGCAAATTTTGCGCTTGATTGGAAATGTGAGAATGTTTGGATCAAGATTCAGGTCATATTTTTGCTACCGAAACCTGATGTACATTTTCTATCCTTAATGTAGTACCAAGTACAGTTACAGAGTTGATTAAGTTGTGAATTCCTCTGGTGAACATTGCTGGCTCAGTTTGTCTTGTGATCATTATGCAGATCTCCACACTCTCCGCCTTGGCCTACCACAAGGGCAGCGGCAGCAGGGCAGCCTCTCCAAATGAGCGCCTAGGCTACTCTGAGAACTTTCTGTACATGCTAGATGGTGGCGCCTCGCCATCTTACAGACCAAACCCGCGCTTGGCCCGGGCAATGGTAAGTCCTGGATTGTGCCCTCTCATTTTCTTTCAAGAAGGTTTACAACATAATATGTCTCATCTTCTGAGGGCTGAGAGAAATTACTGTCACATGTACAAAAGATGGGTGATTCATGTTCTATGTAAGCATTCTTTAATGTTTTTAGGGTTTAGGGTTTAGTGTGCAATGCACAAATGCTTTGCAAGTATTCGTAATAAATGTTGTCGACCTTGACATGGCTATTGATATCACAACTACTCTCCTTGCCTCCAATACCTTATATCTTGTGGAGAATCCTTCTCATGCATCACGCAACAAAATACTTTATACAGCTCTGTGCATCTTTCACCTTAAATAAGCTTTAATTCAAAAGTAGCCTTTGTGCCGACCCAGGACAACTATATTACTAATAATGCCTCCATCATTTCCATGCAGGACATCATGTATATTCTTCATGCTGAGCATGAGATGATCATTCCCATGCAGGACATCATGTTTATCCTTCATGCTGAGCATGAGATGAACTGCTCCACCGCTGCTGCACGACACCTGGCTTCGAGCGGAGTGGATGTTTACACTGCAATTGCTGGGGCAGTGGGAGCATTGTACGGACCTCTACATGGAGGGGCAAATGAAGCAGTGCTTCGCATGCTTGAGCGAATTGGGAAGGTGAGATAATCAATCATCTTAGGCGGTGGGTAAGAATTGTAGATCTTTGAAGTAAGGCTTCTTACGATTGCACATACTGGATGTGTGCAGCCTACTTATGTCTGTGTGGTCTATCTATTTTCCAAGAACATTGGAACATAAATCAATTCAGTGTTATTATTTTAATGGGAGGTGAAAATTTGATCACAACCTTGATTTCGTGATTCTTAACCAGGTGGAGAATATCCCCTCCTTCATTGCTGGAGTAAAAGCGAAGAAGGAGAAGCTGTTTGGTTTTGGTCACAGAGTGTACCGCAACTTTGACCCTCGTGCAGCTATCATCAAGGAGGTTGCAGAGGAAGTGTTCACAATCACTGGGCGGGATCCCCTTATTGAGATCGCCAAGGCGTTGCAAGATGCTGCCCTCTCAGATGATTACTTTGTGCAGGTGAGAATAAGGTCTTGGTGATGAAGGTGCTGTCCTCCTGGCAACATGGCTAACACTGTTATCTGCATCCCTATCCATTGAAATCCTAGCATGTATTATGCTTAGTCCCTGCTCAGTAGTTAGTGCTATATGTGTGCACCTTCAACCAATTTTATGTTGTACCCTGTAGCGCAAGCTGTACCCTAATGTGGACTTCTACAGTGGTTTGGTGTACAGGGCCATGGGGTTCCCTCCTCAGTTTTTCACAGTGCTTTTTGCACTCCCAAGGTATACTCATATTAACAAACTATGTCAAGAAGTTTGAAATCTCTGTCTCACACATTGTCCTTTAAATTTCAAGGTTTATGACATGGGATCTCACTTCTCACCATGAGTTGCAAAGTATGTCTCACCTCTTGTTCTTCTCCATGGTCTTGAGTGCTGTGTGATCTGCCTCTCACTTCCTTTTCATTTCATGGTTACAGGGTAGTGGGATATTGTGCCCACTGGAGAGAGTCTCTAGTAGATCCTGATACAAAGATCATACGGCCTCAGCAGGACTACCGTGGGGTATGGTTCCGACATTATGAAGGACTAGACAAGAGATCTGCTGAAGGTAGATAGCACTCTGTGCTGTGGACTACAGTGTGCGACTAAAATAAAAGTGCAAATATTGTTAGGCTGCTAATTTCAATTTTATGGGTATTGATACCTGAAATCTTGCTCCTTAGCTGACAGTGAAAGACCTATTGTGTCTACCTTATTTCCTGCAGATATGGACATTGTTTGAATGATGATTATTTTTCCTGTTCAGGCGCAGACACTCTGAGCAAGTTGAAACCTTCAAATGCTTACCAGAGACGGGTCTCTGGAGTCAACTGGCAGTGAAATATGTTCCTTAGTCACTATAGTTGGAGCCTAGTAAGATCTGGTTCCGTGGGAAAATAGGCTAAATAGTTACTAGCGTTACTAAGACAAATCCTGTTTTTGTTTAATCGATCTACATTTCAAAAGTTGCCCCAATTGCTAACTCGAATATGCATCTGCAGAGATGTCACGCAGCGTGCCCTTATCTCCTGCATGCTTCGTACAGTTTCCTAAAACTCCATTATGTATCTTCCAAAAGCCTGAAAAGGAGTAGCTCTCGATTTAACATGTCGCGGTTCGACACCCTGAGCAATTTGGACAAAATGCTAGACTCTTCAAGAGGTATGTCACATATTATTATTTGAACATCTTCAAGGCTATTTGCTTCTACTATTGATTACGGCAATCTGTAGAATCTCACAAAATCTGAGTTTCCGTGGAAGGAACGTAAAGCATTTGTCTGCCTTAAAAATATAAGCATGTAAATGCCTTACTTTGCACTAGAGAGTTTGAAGGATGAAAGGGACAAGAATGTAGCCTCTACCTCTGGCAAAGCACCCAAGCAAGGTGCATGGGGCAGCCCCAGACCTCGCCAGGATGCTCCTGCAAGACAAGTGCCCATGACTTCAAGCAGTCAAGGGCGATTTATCCTGAATGAAGGTATTCATTGAGGATTAACGACCCTCCTCTGCAAAATGTAGGTATTTAGTTTGGATCAACCCTTATTTCTTCAGTATCAAGGTATGCAGTAAATATTTACCTTCATTGCAACTATCATAAGACAGCAAGGACAACCAGAATCAGCGTTTCTCACAGATACCTGACTGTTTGCTGACATCTGTGACTCTCTGCACATCATTCATGCGTATTATTCATTTGCAACTTGTAAGAGGCAACCAGACTAAGAAGCAGCCCTCATCAAGTCAAAATGGACTGAGCCCAGAACTTCACGACTCTCCTCTAGTGTAGATGTCTTCACAAGACCTGTCTCAGATCATAGCTTCCAAGTTATGTCTTTGGACTTTCTGTAGATTTATTCAGTGAAGTGCAAACAAGCCTAACTTCTGTCAACTCAGCGTCTGGAGGTTTTGCCTTACCTAGACACACCCCATTTGCCAGCTGGGTATTACTGGCAGCCTGCTGCATTTTTTCTGGCACATACTCAAATGTCATTGCTACTCAGGTACACTGGACCTTGCAAATCTGCAAAACTTAGTGCACACACTGCAACAACCAAATTAACTTCCTGCCATGATATTTTCCATGTAAATAACTTAATATCCTCTCAGACCTGCCTGCCATTGAATCCTTAACATTCTTCTTTGCATTGGCCTTGCCATTGTGGACCTGCTAGGGGATAGAGGGTGGCCAAGATTTTCTGGAAGGCTTGATTGCCTCATGCGATCTTGTGATAGTGCAAAAACAGGTAACAGGTTTTGTATTTGACAGAACTGCAGTTCCTCTTGAATGAGTGCCTAAATGAAAGTACAGAGTATCAAGGCAACTTATCAACATTCTTTATTGATAAAGGCATATTATATGTACCTCACACTTTTCAAGCAGGTGTGGAAGTTGCCTCTAACACTGCTCATGAGCCTCAACCCCCTTCAACTGATCAGTGCTGCGTGGGGTCTAATTACCATCGGATGTGAGGTGGAGGCCCTCTCTGGGTGAGTACTCGCCTTCACTGACCTCATCCTCTCTGGGTGAGTGCTCACATTCACTGACCTCACCCTCTCTGGGTGAGTGCTCACATTCACTGACCTCACCCTCTCTGGGTGAGTGCTCACATTCACCGACCTCACCCTCTCTGGGTGAGTACTCACCTTCACTGACCTCATCCTCTCTGGGTGAGTACTCACCTTCACTGACCTCATCCTCTCTGGGTGAGTGCTCACATTCACTGACCTCACCCTCTCTGGGTGAGTACTCACCTTCACTGACCTCATCCTCTCTGGGTGAGTGCTCACATTCACTGACCTCAACCTCTCTGGGTGAGTGCTCACATTCACTGACCTCATCCTCTCTGGGTGAGTGCTCACATTCACTGACCTCATGCATGGCAGGGCCTGCATTCACTCCATGTGTTTGTGCATACCCTGCACATCCTGCATGCACACCATGTCTCACACCTCTCATTTGTCTTGCATTTCTTCCATGCCCTCTTTGGTTTACACATCCTTCCTTCATACCACATCCTACCTTCATACCACACCCTACCTTCATACCACATCTTGAATGTCCTACCAGTATTGCTCAGCCAGCATACCTGGCATGTCTTCCATGTCTTGCTAAGTGCTAAAATAAATTTGAAGTTATGATTTGACGTACTTAGAGTCTGATCATATAAATTGGAGACAAATGTTCAAAATCTTGTACATCCTTGTGTGAACAGACCACTGGCTTTAGCATCCATCTTCCTGTTGAGTGGTGCTTACGGGGAGGTTGCTCATTTGTTACTCCAGCAGTACTGCAACATCCCAGCCAATGCTCTTATTGACATAGATCACTCTCCCCTGTTGTCTCGTGCTGAGGTCTCTCAAGAAGGGATGTCAGAGGCGCTTATTTGTCCCCATCCAGCTATGGCCTCAGCTCTTGCAGGAATGAGCACTGCCTTGATTGCGCTAGTGAAAAGCAGCGCTTCCGCTGTCAAGGCAGCCCAAAACATGCGTTTTGCCCAGGATCCTCCCATTGAAGAACAACCTGCAAGGGAGTCCTCTCATAGAGGTCTCGATTCCATAGATGTTGAATCTAATTTTAGAGAGCGTTGTGCTTCTACTGATGCTGCATCTTCTTTGCCATCACAACACTTAATACCATTAACGAAATTGAGCCCATCCTCCTCTTCTGAGTCAACCACAGAGTCCTCTGACTCCAGCTCTGAGACACTAAGCCGCCCAATCGCAACTAGAGGGGATAGTTACAGTAGTGATATTGTCACCAACAACAGCCAGACAACGTCATCAGGCACATTGAAGGAGGAGGCGCAAAGTAGCCTGATATCGCCCTCTTCTTCTTTCAAGAACCCTCAAATTTCCAGGCTGCTCCTCCTAGGCTTTGCATCAGTGGCGATAGCAGCCACAGCTTGTACGTCTGTACCGAGTGCTGGCAGTTCCCTCTTTCAAGGGGCTGAACTCCACTTGTATTTCCCAATACCAGAACAATATGGTGCCTTAGGGTTGTCTGTTATGGCTGGATGTGCCACAGGTGCCATCAGTGTTAGGGCATGATCATTTGTCAGTCATATTTCTCATCAACCTCTAATACATTTTGCATATCTGTGCTGTACACTTCCATGTTCATGTAAGCTCACATGTTTGCAGATTTTGTCTTGGTTTGAAAATGCCTGCAGCTATAGCAGCTGCTAAGATAAGCCAGGGTCCTCTTTTATTAACAATTGAGCACCATGTAATTATGGCTGCGACAGGGTACATGCTAGGGTCTAGCATGGGGCCTGCCTACCAAGTCACCAGGGAGATCCAGATCCCTGACGGATCAATGATGATTCCTCAGGTAAACTATGTTGCTGCAGTGACTGAGTGGCAGGCCTGCCTATGGCATATTGTGCAAACATAAACAACTCAGAATCGTATGGCTTGTAAGCTTGAAGGCTAGGTTGAATCTCCTTATCCCAATCCTGTCATTTGGGTAGCAGTTGCCTTATGATTCCTAAAAAGTGATATTGTGGATGCAGGAGGCAGAAGAGATTGTGGTTGTGGTGGATACAAGAAGTGACAGAGCAAAGTTTGCTAACCTCTTGGTATGCTCTTGTGCCTTAGTTTCATTGGTTTGGTTTGCGCCTTTGTGAAGATAATGTCTTATTTTATTGTGTTGACTGAAACAGCTGTTGCTTCTATTAACATACCATACTTGGACGGAAGAGAAGAAATGTTGCTTTATTATTTAACATACCATACTTGGACGGAAGAGGGGAAATGTTGCTTCACTACAAAATTGTAAGTATGCCAAATGCACAGTAAAATACGCAAGTTATTGTGCCTCAGCTTTGTAAAATACCATCCCCTTAACAGTAAAAAATAAAATAGGGCGCTTATACATGAGGAACAACTTAAATCAAGCTCCAAGCAGAATCCATTAAAAAGCTTCATAAAGCTTCAAGCTCTGCCTGTAGGTTCTCTAGGGAAGGTGACTGAGCCTGATAATTAACACCCTTCATTGACGATGCTGCTTCCTCCTCTGAGGACGCCGTCCAGATGGTCTTCATCTGCTGTAAAGAATTACTTACCGAGTCGTTGTCAATCATACCGTCCTATGCAGCTGGTAAGCCAGCATGAGGATGTTGATGATCTTGGGCACTGGGCATACCTGCGCCATTTGAAATGCTTCCTATAACATCCGGTGCATCGCGGCTATTATACCTGCCACCCAGCGTGTTTACATTACTGTGTAAGTTGGGTGCTGAGGTGCCTACAGCTGAACTATTTAAGTCTACACCTCCGTGACTACTTTTTTCAGGCTGGCATGTACCAAGTCCCATATCCACACCACTGATGAGAGTTGCAGTAACAGTAGGGGGCATTAGAGGCGCTGCATGAGAGGACTCCAACTGTAGCATGCTACTAGGGGAGAGCTCAGCTGCAGCAAAGGAGGAGAGTGAGGTACGAGTGGTCTCAGGCGGCATGGCCACTCCCTCTGCCATCTGATCCAACGTTGACCACATACCAGGAGGAGTGACAGGCCTCCTAGGGCTTTCTGCAGTCCCAACTCGGATCACCTCTGTCTCAAGATCAAGCCCCTCGGCCCAGTCTGCCGGGCGACCAGAGGGTGCTGCTGCTGCCTTATCAGCTTCCTGCAGCTCCACTCCTGCCACCAGCTTCTTCCTTAGTGCCAAGGCTTGCTGCTGTGCCCTGTCAATGGCCTCCTTCATCTCCCGCTCATACTCTGTTGTTTGTGATTGGAGACCCTCATCATTATCAGCAACTGCAGACTCTGCCTCTCTCTTGCTCTCCCTCAAGCTGTCCTCTGCAGGACACCGCAGGTGATAGTGTAAAACAACGAATTGAATGCTCTTACTCAGGATACTCAGGATGAATATAATCATTTATAACCATGACCGTGAATTTCTCCATCCTCATCAAATGCTCACACCTCATATCTGTAGCCATGACTAAGATTCTGTGGAGATTCACTTACTCAGTGCCCTTTTCATAAGGCTAGTTTGGTGGAGAATGTTGAAAGCCTGTCTGTCTTCAGATATGATAAGTTGCCTATCGTGATGCCAACGCTGATACAGCTTGCTAAAGAGTAGTATTAAGCATCCCCAAGTCAGTAATATGTACAGCCCAAGCAATGCCATCTACACAGCGGCCCAGAAGAATAAAAACGTTAAAGTCTATCACATCAGTCTATCAACTTCATCCTATTGCACCTTATTTAATAGACTTCTGAAGCTATTTACTAAGTCAAACATTAAGTTCCGTCTTATTGACTACAGTGACCAGAGGTATTAAGATGTCACCAGAGAGAGGAAATCAAGTCAACACTATCAGCATGGTCAGGAGGATGATAGAAGCATACTGCTGCACACAGTCATGTCATCAGAAAAGATCATCATACACTCATTGAATTTTGGGTTACGACGTGTTGTTTCACACAACAGAATCACAAGTCAAATCTCACACAAGCACTGCATTGTACACGGCAGCCACATGTCATATTGCTCAAGAAATATAGTCCCGACAGAACTAGTAAGGTACCTTTTTGATCTTCTCACCTGTTGGGCAAACATTGCTACTTGAGCCTTGGTATCCCCAGGATACAGCGTAAGGTATACAACACAAAATGCTGAGCCGGCCTCTAGCAAGGATCCAATTAGCAGTACAATGAAGAAAATGGGCAGGGCTGGTGGACGAAGGGAGATGACAGCAAGGGCAAACCAGCTGTAAATGCAGAAGATAACCATGTTGATGGCTGTAGAGCCTCCAGAACCAGCTGGTATGGGCATCCCTGCATGTAAAACAAAAAAAGACTAGGTGGTCATTAGGTGGTGAAACCTGAGAGAGTCAAGATTTAATCAAAGCAAAGTACACCCGTAATGAGACTGAACAGCCAGATTCACTCTCATCCCTGACAAACTCCAATGAGGATACAATAACGCTCACCTTCTTGCACCCCAATCAGAATTCCCACCACACTATCTCTTAAAACCATCATCAGAGGGAAAAACGAAACCACCTGACTGTCCCTCCTATTATCACTAAAGAATATCCCCAGACGCTCCTGCATCCAGAAGGAGCAAGCTCAGAACCCTTTTAAATATACTTGCACAAGGATGCAGAGAGATTTTTCCTCTGAAACCTGCTTGTCTCAGGTAAGGTTGTGATATGATTGACTCAGAGCTCCCTGCAGCTAGACACTATGCACACTATTGCTGCCTCACAGCATTTGGAGAGCCTTGATCAATTATCACCTCTAGCTGAAGCTGAACCAATGCTCGATGCCGCTCTGCTGGTGTCATTTCCACAAGCTTCTTATCCATACCAAGGCTTCTAAATGCACGTAAAGGGGGAGAAGAGCGAAGTCCGCTACGTGCAACTACTTCGTGAGGTGCAGCACTGGGAAACAGCCAGCCTCCCAATCCCTTGTCTTCCACTACATGATTTGCTGTTGGGTATTCACCACTCCTGTACTCTACAGCTCCATGAGTGTCAAGGATGGTACTCTGTGGCGGCAAGTCAAAATACATCTTAGCAGATGATGTCCCGCCTTCTTGACCAAAATCTACAGGTGCTCCTCCAGCCTCCTGATTCAGCCCTGCATCATGACCCTGCACCTCAATCACAGCTTCTTTATGGTCCTCCTTCTGAAGCAGAACTTTCTCCTTTGCGAGCTCAAGAGCTAAAATATCCAGGGCCTTATTGTCTGCATTTACACAATGCTCCTGGTCAAGAACAGCAGCAGCAGCAGCAGTAGCAACACCTGCACCTTCTGTGTGAACAATGCCAGCTTCCGCCATCCAAACTTCCTGCTGCTGGGCTATCTCTGCCCCCCTACCCGTGCTTTCCCCAGGAGGAAGCAATGCATCCATTCGTTCATTTAACTCTTGATCCATATCGTTCCCCCTGTTCTCCAAGGCTCGTTCCAACAGGGACCAGGCCAGATTCTCGTCTATGTCTGGATAGTCTGGCATAAGCAAGCCTTGCAGGAAGCCAAGGCTGTTACTGTTTGACACGTCTAGAGACTCTGATGCCTCTCCAACGGGGCCTCTTTCTGGAGCTGGCTCAATTCTTGGGCCAGCAAGGCCCAGCTCCACATCCCCCATCCCTACTTGCACAGGAATCACCTGGTTTGAGTGGTAGGGTCTTTTATGGTGAGAATACTCAGGAGCGTCTGTCCTGTAGAAGAGTGGAACCATGGGTTTGCGGTTTGAACCTGGAACCTGCGCATTTGGGCTTTGCTTCAGGTTGAGATCCTGTTCCTGAAGTTCAGGGTCTTCAGTGCTTTCAGCCATGGCCCAAGACCGTCTCGTCATCTGATGCGCCATCAGGAATGAGGTCACCTGAGAAAGAGGAGAGGAGAGAGCCATGAAGCGCCTTTAAACAAGGATATAAAAAATAAACAAGGGAAGAGGTATAGGGGATTTAATGTAGTAATGATAGTGGCAAGGGCCTATGATTTGTTTCAGCAGCTCATATTGGTCTTTCTATCCTGCCACAACTGACATCTTGTTATCCTACAACTGACATTGAATCCTTCAAATTGATAGGAAAACATACATTCCATATTACATGGTATTGCAGTATATTGCCTTCATCTCAGTTTCCCACATACAGGACTAATCACTCATTGCACCAAAGCCTCGGAAAGTCTAAAAGAAAGCTGTGAATACAGTTTAGGACCTACTTGATCGCTGGCGGTTGGGGCTTCATCACCCTGCGGAGTCCCTCCCTCTACGTTCTGGACTGTGGCTCTTTGTCCCTGGACAGATATCCTGTGAGGAGTGTGTCGGGTTGTAGAGGGTCTGCTGGGTGTATGACGTGAAGGAGTGCCAACTCTGGATCTGGAGCCACGCGCTGATGGAGACACACCCGGATGGGGAAATGGCCTTGTCTCATTCAGGAACTCATCATCATGCTGCGCAAGGAGTCAGAAGTCTAAGCTCAGTGAGACAATCATAAGAAGATGCAGAAGCCCTAAACCTTAAACACATAATCATGCTGCGCAAGGAGTCAGAAGTCTAAGCTCAGTGAGACAATCACAAGAGGATGCAGAGGCCCTAAACCCTACACTCATAATCAGGCTGCGCAAGGAGTGCAAAGTGCATACTCAGTGAAATAAAGGCATGATGTGTCAATTTCAGGCAGGTTTAAGGTGGTAAACCAATGGCTTGACAGTATGAAACTGCCGTGGAGGCCTTAAAATGAACAAGCCACAGCGCTTCTGATCAAGCATTCATACACTGTATTCTAGCAAAGCCTCATACCTTCATCACAAGTGCAGCAAAAGAGTTGCCAGCCTTCTTGTGTACTGCAGCAGCATGCCTGGCATGCTCCTCAGCTGTCCTGGCTCGACTGCTGGGTCTTGACTGCTTTCTGGACCTGGGCATGCCAGGCAGTACAGAAGAGGGCGCTGGCTCCCTCTCGACAATGGTACTCTGTTGCAGCATGGGCTCAACAATTGCGCTGAGAGAAGGTCTCTCAAAAGGAATGATACGGCGTCCTCCACCGCTTACTCTGCTAGCTGCTGTAGGTGCAGCGGAAGCTACATAGCTCCTGGGAGAGGTGGCGGTTGTAAGATTTGGTTCATTGGAATTAGCAGCAACTGAAACTGCTGCTGGAGTAGCAACTGTAGTGGCTGCATTTAGTGTACCATGGGCAGCAGCGTTCTGAAGGGCTAGATCTATGTGATATGTCAGCAGGTGAATGATCTCGCCAATCCTCATGCCTGCTCAGGACACACAAGTAGTTTTGATAAATAGGTCATTCACACCATTCACACCATTCACACCATTCACAAGGCTATTACCAACATTGCCTGCCAATAATAAGCCACTCCTCAATCTTAGCAACAGGTATCAGGCAATACACTAAGAATTTGTGTGAATATATATGTTCACAATGTGCCTGATTGTGAACAATGACAATAATGCAACGCGCTCGCAGGAAAAACCTGATTCCAAAAATCAAAAACATGCAGGCTGTGGGCTGTCGTTAGAGAGGATAAGAGTGACCATCTGACCTGTCCTTAGGTACAGGATAAGAGTGACCTTCTGACCTGTCCTTAGGTACAGGATATGTGTGACTATCTGACCTGTCTTTAGAGAGGATAAGAGTGACCATCTGACCTGTCCTTAGGTACAGGATTGACCTTACAGGTTCCAGTAGCAGATCCTTTTCCTCCTGCTTCTCACGCAGTCTTGCAGCAATGCGACGCTGCAAATTCTCCCTGAGAGAGTGGGAGCAGAGTAGAGGAGGTTTCTACTATGTCGTGCTGACTCAGCTTATTAAAAACCTGTCACGCACATGATCTCTATGGGACCCACTTCTTGACCAACAAAATTATTCATGGCAGGTGATGTAAGCAGCTAGCTGAGCACTGGAACTCAGGACACGTAACAACCTTTAAGGCAAGTCCCTGACTGTGTGCACCTGCCAGGCTACGTGTGTCATCCCATCATACACCTGAATTCTCACAGTCTCCTGAATTTACAATAAGAAAGGCAGGGGCTGCTTTCAAGTCGCCCAACATCACACCTGTCTGCCTCCACATCATTAAAGATGATGGAGCCTCTGTTGAAGGACACACGTCGCCCTGACTCATTCATTTTAGCGCCAGCCGTCAGCAGTAGGGGAGGCACTTTCCCATCCTCTGTTCTATACTGCAGGCTGTCTCGCCGGAAGCTTCTACGCTTTGCAAGTGCCAGGTTGTCAAGGGCCTCTGCTCGCTGGGAGTCTAGGGCTTGCAGCATCCGACGGTTGATGGCAGCCCTTGAGTCCTATCCACACAAGAGTGAATAATTTTATCTGTAATAATTGCTATGGATTTGTTGGCAATGTGGACAGTGACGCTACAGTGGCAGCTACAGTGACAGCTACATGCTGGCCTTCCTGCATTGATGCAAGGGAGGTCGCAGCCACTATTGTAAACAGATATGCCTTTGAATAGATAAAACCTCAAACCCTGAACATATAACGATCAAGCTCGATCTGCCTCCCCTGGGCTAGCAGCTTGGCTCTAACTCTCCCTATCCTATCCCCTACCTTCATCCCCTGGGCTAGCAGCTTGGCTCTAACTCTCCCTATCCTATCCCCTACCTTCATCCCCTGGGCTAGCAGCTTGGCTCTAACCTTCCCTATCCTATCCCCTACCTTCATCTCCTGGGCTAGCAGCTTGGCTCTAACCTTCCCTATCAGGACAGTGATAGAGCCAAGCACTGCCAAAAGAGTCGCCAAGTAGATGATCACTACAGATCCAATACCAGAAGCTGCAGGCTGTGCTGAGCTGAGGAGAGACCCAGCAGACTGTTAAGAGGAGGTAGATAGTGTGAGCAAATGATAGGAGGTACATAGTGTGAGAAAATAATAGGAGGTAGACAGTGTGAGCAAATAACAGCAGATTTTATTACAGAGATAATGTTCCAATCAGTGTTACAGTCACAGCACCTGATGAGGGTAAAAAAAATGCATTCACAGCACCTGATGAGGGTGCAGATAATGAATTCACAGCATCTGAAGATGGTAAAGACAATGCATTCACAGCACCTAAAGATGGTAAAGACAATGAATTCACTGCACCTGAAGATGGTAAAGACAATGCATTCACAGCACCTGAAGATGGTAAGGACAATGCATTCACAGCACCTGAAGATGGTAAAGACAATGCATGTTACAGCACCTGAAGATGGTAAGGACAATGCATTCACAGCACCTGAAGATGGTAAAGATAATGCATTCACAGCACCTGAAGATGGTAAACACAATGCATTCACAGCACCTGAAGATGGTAAACACAATGCATTCACAGCACCTGAAGATGGTAAGGACAATGCATTTACAGCACCTGAAGATGGTAAGGACAATGCATGTTACATCCATGCTGGCAGTGTTGTTTAATCTGCAAAAACTGCTGTTCTGCCAGGAGACAGTGTAATACACGAAAAAATTGCCATCTTGCCCGGACAAGAGAGTGATGCCTGTGCCACTGCTACCTAGATTGGACAAAAGAGTGATACCTGTGCTACTGCTACAACGGTGACACACAGCATCATGAGCTCCAGATGGGGGAACACCAGCAGGCTAGGTATCGCCACTGTGTTGCTGTATGAGCACTGCATCATAGACAGAAGGGACAAAGCTTGCCTCGAGCAATGATCAGACATCACACATGTCATACTTGACGAGTATTCTATCTTGCAGAGAATATGTTATGGTGTCTGAATCACAGGTTCTGTAAATGCTAAACCCTTTGCTACAACACAGTACTTGCAAAAGGTTGTACTCACGGTGGCCCAGAGCTTGAGAGACAACCAATGGACAAGATATGTGCCAAAAAAAGCAAGCGCGATCAGAAGCAAACGCTCATATGCCTGCTTGACCACTGCATTAGATCCTGAGGAGGTGTCAAGTAGCTGCCTGCTGCTCCTCCTGCTATCATGCATCCCTATCACGGACTCATCTGAGGTGTAAAGCTGAGAATAATCTGAAGCGCCAAGACCCCGACCCGCCAGCAAGTTCTGTGCAGCTTTCTCTTGGCCCTCAAGTGGCAAGCCCCAAAGTAATACACTAACAACACTCCTCCTTCGTCCACTTGGGAGGATGGGTGAAGGCATGGTGTTGTTGAAGTACGTGTTTCCATTCACAGAGTTGTAGATGTAGTCATTGCATGCTGGGCGAGCGCCCCCGCCAAGAATAGGGAAGTAGAAATTTGACCATTGCAAACCACAGGCTGCACCTCGATAAGCGTCAGACAAGTTTGCAGAGACACCTGCACTGAGGGCAAAGCGCTGAATAGAGCCGATCATGCCCAATGCCGCAGACCCCACCGATCCTGCCATTAGGGATCCTGAAACAGCAGCAGCAGCGCCCCCTCCAGCAGCACCTGCCAAGACTGCTGCTGCTGCTGAAGCTGCAAGGCTGACAGCCACCTGCAATACATCATAGCTCAGTATTATTCAAAGACTCAATCACTGAGCAACTTATGTGCAGGTTACAAACCAAAGCCTGATCAAGTAATGAGCAATTTATGTACTACTAAGTCCAAACCTGAACATAATGCTTTAAAATACTTCCACGCGTCATGTACCAGCTAAGTTCAGCGTCTTGTGAAATCTTCAGAGGGTTCAAGCAGTCACTCACTGTTGTGGACACAGTGGCTGTCACGGTTGTAGAAGCTATGACTTGAGCTGATGTCACAATTGGGGGTGGTGGGGAGGGGGGAGGGAAGGGTGGGGATGGAGATGGACTGGGTGGAGGTGGTGGGAAGGGCCTTTCTGGAGGATCAGGGTGTGGTGGTGGTGGCGGCGGTGGACTTGGAGGGCGGGGAGGGGGCGGAGGAGGTGGCGGTGGAAATGGGGAGGGTGGTACGGGAAGGGGTGGAGACGGTGAAGGAGGTGAGGGGGAAGGAGGAGATGGAGAGGGTGGGGAAGGTGAGGGGGGAGAAGGTGAAGGTGGTAGAGGAGGTGAAGGTGAGGGGGGAGGTGGAGAGGGTGGCGGAGGCATGGGAGGTGACGAGGCTTTATGTTAAAACAAAATGAGAATTAAGCTCATTTAAAAAATTGCAATGAAGTTGAGGCTGAAAGTGATGTTATGTGCACATAATAAATGTGTGCATTATCTAATGTATGCAATTGCGCAGTGGCTGTACAAAGCAGTACATGGTTAACGACCTCATCATGACTCCATCTTACCACAAGTACCGCCACTGAAAATTGTGTTTGTAGTGAAATTCCTGTAGGTGACGTATGTGTAAGGAGACACAGCTAAATTGCTGCTGGTCCCCCAAAGCTGCCACTTTTGGGTGATATCATTCAGAGCGCATGTCACAAGCTGCATAACAGGACCATGAACAAGAGCGTGTTAGTGGCAAGAAGTTTTCAAGACAAAACAGTATGATTTCCTTTGTATACAGTTACATTCAGCAAAATCAAGGGGAGTGAAATCCTTATGCTACAGGTTTTAATTCCTGCCCTTTCTCAGCCTCACCTGGATAGGATAAGTGCTGCTCGAAACAACACCAGCAAGACAGAGCGTTGGAAAAGCTAGGTTTACAAAATAGAAGTAGTTATTGACCGTATCACAATCCTGAACCATGTACCATCGCGAACTGCAAGGGGGGGGTCATGAGGTCATACAGAAAAGGGTCAATCATGTTCAGTAAGAAAGATAACTAGGTCATGATTCATGATCACTAGTCTATTCCATTAGCAGCTTACAAGAAGCGTAGTCACACAAGCAGGCCGCAGCATAATCTATATTTATTCATTAGACAGCAGAAAGTACTGCAAGCATGGCGAACCAATCCTGTGGATTTTATCTCCATCAAAGAGTAGTCAATACCATCAATGTCTGTGATCCATCACTTCATCATCTTCAGGCATCAAGACTCCCTGTTATGTCTTACTATGAGATCATCCCTTACTTAGTGTTTGTACCAAAGTTGCTTGTGTTGCTGACAACTCCAAGAGGGGTGCCTGAGGTCATCGTGGTGCCTTGGCTGATGACTGGGCTCAAGACGGTGCTGTAATCAACAATATCATGCTTGTATGAGCATCTCAGGTCTACTGTAGAAATGCTCTCGATTGAAAGATTAATTTTACTTATATGCAATCATATGAATTTTGAAAAAAATGTAAATGCCAGGTTAGTAAATGTAACAGCCTTACTTCCATGCAGCCCCAGTATATGAGCTGTTTGAAGATGACATGTTGTAAAGAACATAGCTGTTTATGTTGACGGTGGGATAGAATTGCAGTGACCAGAACTGCCCGTTTGTTGGGGATGTGGAGGACACAAAGTTACCCAGTGTGGAGGGGTAGAAGAAGGAGCCTGTGGCTGTGCTGGCTGTTGTGTTGGCTTGCAGGACACTGAACGTTTCAAGCTGCGCCCACCTCACTTGAATAGCCTCATTGTTGACAATACCAGGAGCTAGCGCTGCACAAGCATGCAAATTGTCAGGGCAGGAGTAGGCTGGAGTGGTGCAGGCTAGTACTTGAGGCCTGCTTTATAACACGTAACGTCTCATCCTCGTCAGATGAGGTAAAATCGTGATGTTTTATGCTGGTCACTGATCAACTCAAAAATTTACAGCAACCGTTTATAAAACCATGTTGAACAAAAGAATGTGAAAAAGGCACAATGCCACAAGTAACATGTGGCTACATACTCAATTTTGTAGAACTTACAAGTTGTTTGAACCCCTGCTGTGATGGCAGACCTTCTCCTAGAAGACATGGAGGTATGCTTCCACCAATTTGATATAGAGATGCGACGTTTGTATGATCCTATGAAGATATTAAAAAACAATATTAATCAAATTATCAATATTTTCCCCACTAGGTAACTCTGACATGAAATAGATTTTGAGTTGAGCATAGAAGACCCCAAATAATACGCATGGAAATTTTTCACTTTTATGGGCACAACTGACGCACCAATCGACAAAGGACTTTCGGGGTCTGCCGACAACATGTTCTGTACTGATGGAAAGACTGGCCACACAGAGTTAAAGAGAATAATAAGTTTTAATATCATTAATAATTGCATCTCCGTGTGAGAGGAGCGACCTCAGTTTTAACACACGAAGGCGTTATCAGAGATCGTCAAAAATGCATTCTATACTTGAGGTGACCATGAAAATCTTAAATATTGAAATGGTAAAAGGCGCCACATCGTACATCTAAACTCACTTCTGAGACTTACAACACAACTCATAAGTGACATACCTATCGTCAAATCTGCAGATTTAATTATGAATAACTCGAAATATAATATCACATCATACACTAAAAGTGTTCGTCGTTATAAATTGGCAGCATCATTTACCAAGCCTTCAAGCAGCTCTGTAATACATGACATTGCAGCAGAAAACCTGTGAAAAGCCATCTCAGCAGGTAGTCCATTATTGCTTCCAATGCTTAAGCAAACGCCGGCAGACTGTGCAGAAAGAAAATTGGATTGATCATCAGAAATCAGTTTAGTCAGAGCTTGGAGCTGAGCCTGCATCTCATAAGCTAACACTGCCTCTCTCAGGATGTTTAAATCTCTTTCCCTTGTCAACCTCATCATGATACATCTAAGCACATTGAGAGCAGCACAAGCGCTATCTGCATATTCCAGTACACTCCCAGCATTTGATCCAAGAGCAGTGCCTTCTTCCACCTCTTTTCCTCTTGTGTCAATGTACTGCTGCAGGACATATTGCACAGGCATCAAAACATGTGCCTGCATGAACACGGCTGCTTGTGAACTGCCTGCAGTCAAATAGAATGAGCAGCAGCAGCACAAATGAATCAATATTTGAAACTTGGCGGACATGAATCCGTGACACTTTTTACATGATAAAACCTTCTTCCTGTCGATGCTTCTCCTGTAAACCTTTGTCACCATCATCAGTGTCAGCATCAGTAGCAATGGTATTAGCAGTAGAAGTAAAAGTAAGATAACAAACAAGCATAAAAAAGATCGGCATGACCTTTGAAGGTTATGCCATGCTTGCTTGTACTCATCCGCCTCCATGTCATTTTACTGTCCCAGTGCCAACACAGCAAGCTTCCTTACAAAAGCAAGGTCACAAATCACACTCACCAGGTCGCTCCATGGCACTGAGCACTTGATGCTGCAACTGCTGCATAGCCAGGGCAACGATGGGAGGGAAAGGCATGCTTGACAGAGACATGATCGCATGCAACCGTAGGAGGGGTGGTAGCCCTCTTAGGACAGCCTGCATACAGCTATAGGAGTGGACGACAGAAAAATAGGCCACTCGTATAATGCTTGATAACAAGATTGCACTGTGCTTTGCAAAGACTATTCAAAGTAATTACGCATGAAGGTAAGAATGGCTCATAGACTATGAAAGGAGTCCAGAATTCAGTAAAAAGTTCACAATTGAACCATCACAAAACAGATACAATGGGCTGTGGAAGTCAGTGACATTCAAGCATGTTATCTGTGAAACATAAAAAAACATGTTTGTAAACCCTACTTGCAGCTACGCTTATGCACCCCAACTCACCTAAAAGCCTCATTTCTTGTCCTTTCATCCGTGCTTTGTGCGACATTCAATGCAATTACCTGGAGGATAAGAAATTTTGGGAGTTTACTGTACATTTTTACACTATGTATCACTTCACTAGTCCCCCACCTGCAGAACAGTTCTCCCCGCATTATGCACTTCATTTTCCTCTTGGTTCAAAGACCACATTCTTGTCTCACCACCTCCTCCTCTCGCTGACCGCTGATCTGTGCTTTGGACATGTACCAAATCCCCCGCCTCCTCCATAGGAGTCTGAATGATTCTGTTATTATTGTTATGGACTTGCACTGAGTCAATTACATGACTGAGGGCTGTTTGCTTTTTTGCTGCTAAGTTACTTGCAAACATCATAAGCCTAAATGCACTCAGAATGATGTACTGACTCTGGAGGACTTCAGCTGCCCCAAATAGGGCGCTGGACATGAGGAACCCAAACTACGTAACAATTGCATGCAGAAGATGATCAGAAAGGAGGTTTGACACCAAGCTGTATAAGGATGATCAAGCATTTAATACACTGGTTGTCATGATGTGACAGCAAATTTGTGGAAACATTGTGTGTGCAACACAACATGCGTAACAATGTATATCGTTATACAAATTCACACTGTAGGATATGACTTTCTTGGGGAGGTCTCTTGCCTTCATAATATCAAGCCTTGTCTTTGGTGGAAGGAGCCAGTCACACCAACAGTCACATGGCAGGGAGATGAGATGTGACTGTTGGTATCTAAGTGTTTCCATACTCCTTTGCTCCAAAGACAAGAGAACCAGAAGGGCAGCGCCGCCAGCTGAATCCATCACAAGCACTTGGGGATCCTGTTAACATGGGAGATAATAGAGCAGGACACTCACAATAAGACTGCTTAGTCAGGCATGATGCCAGATCTTCTGAGGAGGTCTCAGAACCTTCTCCTATATCATAAAATATCTGATATGACTTGCATCCTTATTCCCACTTGGGCAACCTAAACACGGCTGTAGTCTCTAAGAATAATCTTTTAAGCACACAGCTGGCCGCCATACTCCTCGCTGTGGTGTTGATGTACTGCAATGGCATTACACATTCTTATGACACAGAACATCTTAAAGTCTTACAGCAATCGCTAGTACCTGGTGTGAGCCCACTTCATCGGATGCACTGACAGTGTCTGCCAATGACTGAGGATGAGAGTGGCTGGAGTCATTGCACAATGTCCATATAGAAGCCCAGTCTAAAACCTGCTGAGCAAGGCAACAGATATGGTGCATAAAGAGGCAGACTGAGGTGTGGAGGGAATAAGCATGAGTCTTGGTAAGTTTGCAACATTTGAAACTTCAGTAGGCTACATGTGCACAGCTATGTAATATATGCCTTAGAGTGGGTATCACAATTAATTATGGCTGAAGAAGTACCTTAGAAGAGCATCCAGTCATCAACGCTCTCAGGACACGCAAAAGCTTAGCCAGATCATGCTGCAAGGAGGGCGTGCTGAGTAGTAGAGCTTTGTCACAAGGCAAGTATAGCACACCTAGAAGATGTAGAGACAGCAGGGCCAGCTGCCTTTGCAGGGTGACAAGGCTTTCCTGGTTACAGCTACTGACCTTATGCAACAGAATCTGCATGGTCATGTTCAGAAGAGAATAGACTTGAATCATTTACCACATGCAACAGAATATGCATGGTCATGATCAGAAGAGAATAGACTTGAATCATTTACCTCATGCAACAGAATCTGTATGGTCATGATCAGAAGAGAATAGACTTGAATCATTTACCTCATGCAACAGAATCTGCATGGTGAAAATAGACTTGAATCAGGTGCGTCATGCTTTGCTGAGAATGAAGTACTGAGATGGACTTACCGCTACTATTATTTTGAGGCTTAGTACCACATCCTTCTTCAAACATACTACTAATGTGAAAAGGTGATCTAATGAATATGCTGTCCAGACGCCTGTACAGGTTTGGCTGTCATGCTTTCATTAATAACAGAGCGAGCGCAGGCATGCATTGATGTTCCAAGCATTCGAAGGCCATCAGAGCATGCAGCAAGCCTCAAGAAATCCCCCAGCGCATGACCTACCTCTTCATGCACAGAGTACACAAAATCCACAAACACCGTGCTCTGCGTAAATAACACCTCAGCCAGCTCATCCTCTCCATCTACAGGGCTCTTAAACCCTAGGTCCTCCCAGAAGATGGCTTCCCCACAAACACTAGCAGCAGTAGCTGCTGCCATTGAGGCAAACTCTGCTGCAGAGCCAGGCATCATGACAGCGCCATCCGTCATCAGAGTGGTACCACAACGCAATGAGTGGGATTTCCTAGATGCTGCATTAGCATGACCCGTAAGGGCTACATGAAGGCCATCACCAACAGCCTTTGACACCCTTGCAATCTACACAAAAGAAAGAGCTCACCTTGATAGTAAGCAGTCAATGAAGAAAGCAAGACATGATGAGTTTAAGGAGGTCACAGGTGGAACAAGCTTTTCATTCTCAAAAACTTATCACATGCAGATTCCATCAACTTCCCTCTTCTTTCATAATGATAATTCTGTGAAAAATGTAGATAGACAGAAATGACGGTACAATCAAAGCATCTGCTTGCCAAATGAAGTTACAATCAAAGCATCTACGTCCAAATTCCAAGTGATTAGGATTCCAAATTCTATTGAGGTATGCAGTCAGACCTGAGGGAGGCAGTCAGTTGTGCATGTTACACGCTTGCGGGGGATGCTCCTCAACACGATTGGAAGCAACTTGATGATATGAAGCTGAAGGGACAAAGTGGAAGCACAGCGTGACTCTGATCCGTGAACTAATTCAGTGTCCTTGTTTTCTGACCTGAGAATTCATAAGAAAGTTGCAACAATTATTTTAACGTGTTAGTTTACATCCTCAATTTGCAGCTTCAAATGAACAATTTTCAAAATCAACCCGAGCCTCGCTATCAGCATGATATGCATACAAGCACAAGTCTAAGTTTAAGTTTCCTTTTTCACTTGAATTTAGAGGCTGTGCAGAATGTTGGTAGCTACAGAAACACTCACCCATGTTCTGTCAAGGACATCAGACCTAAAACCTCCAACAGCATGGTCAGGGTCTCACGAGGACTGCAGGCTTGCACAATCTGATCAGCCAGCCTGGCTGACAGCTGGGTGCATTGAGGACTTACAGAGCATAGCTGGAGAAGACTGGGGGCTACGTCCAGAGCAATTGCATCCAGCATTGTCTAAAACAGCAGTGCAAGCTATTAGGAAGGGTTTGGCAACTCGGGACAGTCTGCAGTTTATTAAAGTTTATTAAACAGTATCATATTCTGATTTGCTGATGCGCTGATCAAAAAATCTGATTTCATGTGCTCACCTTTCCATCCTCAGAGCTAAAGGCTAAAACCACAATTGTTAGGAGCTTCTCCGCCTCAACATGATCTGCAATCAACAATAAAAATACCACCAAAGGTGTTCGGACATTGCTTGTGTTTCTCTACGCACCATTTTTTGCTCTCTCGATAGCAGTACAGATTTCACTAACAACAACATCTGTCTGTACAGCTCTAGACAAGAGCAAACTATGTAAGGTTTTGAGACTCATGATTACAACACTACATATCGAGCTTTTCGATCGTGCCTTAGCTCCGAAATTTCAAACAGCCGTTAGACACTTTGGCTATAATCAAAATTTTGCAACCATTATTTTCTAATGATCACATCTACTAATGATGTATGAATTTATGCACTCCTCATAGTTGGGAACATACACGGAAACCAACTTTGAGGTACCGTTTAGGCTTTTTTACTTGTGATCTATTCAAATTACGAGCCCTATCCAACAGTTGGAGAAGTCTCAGGCTTAGCTCCCAACAGCGAGTGCACCAGTATTCCCGCTGCTACGCTTACATTCAGCGAGTCAGCTGCTAACAATTGCTTTGGCAATCCCATCTCGACCTTCACAAAACCCGTGCAAGCGCGCTTGATGTTAGTCCTTAAGCCAGTGCCCTCGTTCCCTGATTCGACCGATAAATGAAATGAAGGCAGTGTAAAACTAATCATACACATTTTCCTAAGAAATGATGCCTCTAGCCGGAATTTAGAAGCATAATTTTCTCTTACCCATGACCAAGATGGTTGGTTTTGTCAGGGCTACACTCCTGCAATCTTTAGCTCTTGTGTCGGAAGCTGCCCCCAGCACCTCCCAACCATCCACTACTGCCTGAGACAGGGTTTTGACCATGTTCTGACAAGAGTGTACTTCAGCTACTTCCAGGGCACCTGTAAGACCCCCCATAACAAAATACTCTTGAGCGGAAAGTGCATGAGTTAATGCCTTCAAGGAATCCAGTTAGATTAGAAGCCAAAGCCCTCATCAAATTTTGGAGCTCACCCGCACTAGCCTTGCTCACAGTAGAAGACAGAGGTGCGCAGTTCTTGGTGCATGCTACAATCCCTGATACTCCTAGACAATGGGCTGATCGGATGATCGCCCCAAAGTTTTGCTGCAGTTTCCAGTAAAACACAAATGGACAATAGTGTTCAATATTGTGATAAATTAGTGCATGTTACAGGTGGACTCGAGTATGCAATAAGAGCCATGATATGGCTTAGTTGACAGCCTGCCGAGTAATTGTGTTCTGGGGAAGTAATTTGTGAGCCAACTAAGTATGTAAAGTACTCACAGGGTCTGTCACTTCATCCAAGGCTAACCAAACTTGATGCATTGAAGACCCTGCACCTTGAAGGTCAGCTGAGGTTGGAAACGTATCTAAAGTGTTCCATTGAAGACTAGAGCAGTCAAGGACTAAACCCTGTCAGAGAAAGACCACAACAAGATGCTAACAGTGATCCTCACAGTCTTAGAAAAATAAATCGTGCTAGGCTTATGATCTTTCAGGTGCATGTCATATGTATGTCATTCTCTCCATTGTATGTCCCTCCAGTCAGGGAGTGTAGACCGACACAGCCAACCTGATGTTGTCGGTAATCCGACATCACATTCAGTTCATGACGAGACACTTTGATCACTTCAAGATCCATCTCTTTGGCAAGCTTAAAAACATCACGCATGGCTGCTGCGTCCTTCCTCTTAGACAGGTCCAGCGATGATAATACATACAGAGCATGGCAAGAACGCCTGCATTGCAGTATTTCAATAAACAGTTCTGATTTGGCATGAGGGATGAAGTCATAATAGAAATAGCAGGCCATAAAGGTGCGTCAGAATCGCTGGTCTTGAAGACTACGTGTGCATGGGATGCCTCATGTGCATAATTCACTCACCTTTTTGCTTTTAGGGCATTCAGGACTGGGAAAACACCGTACAGCTTGTCCCCAAGCATAGAACTCCCTGAAGTTGATGCCTCATCCATGTACTCCTCCTCAGTGCTGCTAACTTCTTCCTGATCATCATGTTTTCTAGAGGAGAACCTGTACTTATCATTCTCTGTTGAGTCGAAGGTCTCTCTGTTCCTTCTTGGCCCTTTTTCCTCCTGTACTTTTAATGAGAATCTCTGATACGTGTAATCCATTGGTTCTTGTCTACTGTAAGTATCTTGGTGCTTCCCCCTTGCATCGGCATGAGCTGAGACAGGTCTCTGAATACATCCAGCTTTTTCACGAGCAGATATAGTCTGAAGTCTATTCATTGAAAACATTATTTCAGTTTTCTATGTACTGATGTTTCTCATTTGGTGCCCTGTGCGGCTTGCGTCAGCTTACACACTTTTAACACTTCAACGTTTTAAAATCGATGACAACCAGGGCATTCAATCCTTAAGTTTTATTAGCTAAACATATTACTAGATTTGCATGGACTTCTCTCAAAGAAATCAATTACTAGCTTTGGGAGTGTGTTCAGTAATATCTGCTCGTTATTTTTATAAAAAAGCATTGTTATGGCCTTTTCGTGTAAGTTTAGAGAACTGTGCTATTTGTTGCGAAGTGCAAAGTGAACATGTAATTCCTATGTATGAACTACCTGCCTGCAAAGTCTTGTCACGTCATTGCTAGCTACCAGGGTACCAGACAGGGATCTTATAAGATTTTCCTAAATCAAATTTTTAAAGGGGGCAAGGTTTGATGGATGCTTGCTTCAGAAGCTCCACAATGGCTTGGCATTACCTTCTAAGGCAATACCTATCTGATAGTTGCTATCAGTTGGCAGCTGTGCTTAACTCTTGACCGCTCTTACGTCATGCCTTCAGGTATCTGTGATCACTGCTTGGCCTAGCATTGGCGTTGCGATCATGCAAACTGTGATTGGAAATACCACAGAAAAAAATGTGGGTGCACAGACCTAGCTGTTGTTTATGTAATGCTGCTTACACCAGCTTGTAATTTGTGTCACATCAGGCTAAGCGTTTGTTTTTTAGAGGATAGCTTTACAGAGGATTCTTTTTCTGCCCTTTTGTAGACTGCACTCAATTGCTATGGGAGTAAGGTTGAAATTGAATTACTGTGATTAGTAATTTCATTAGTTAAATCTGTTCTGATGATTTTAAAATCTCCTCTTCTTCAGATTCAACAACTAACGATAAAACAGGGTGAGGAGTTGGACAAAGCAAGACAGGCAAATGCTGCATTTGTGGAAAGGATGAAGCATGTGTCAGAAAATGCCGCCAAACAAAAGTAGTTGCTCTCAACTGCTGAATGGCATGTAAAGCGACATTACATTCCTCATGAGCAGGACATCAAGCTTGGGGCTCTTTTGAGAGCTCTTTTCATATCTCTCGCGGCTCCAATAATCATGCCAAGACTGCACCGCACAGACTCGAAGAGGCAATGAGTTACTGTTGCTTGCTTACATTGTACACTGAATGAGGGCAACTTCTTCTTACTGAATAGGCACCTGAAATTGTTTCGAGTACCATATTATGCCTTTTCAGATGAGGTTGTGGGCACCTCATCTTCATAATAGCCTTTGCATCAGAGTTGATGGATATTAAGTGCCTTCATCTGGATTGATGATGATCATGAAGTCTTGAATCTGTTCGTTTACTGACTCTGAGTTATCTTCAACACACATTTTGCAAATTAATGAGATAAGGTTTTTTCCAGGCTAAGACATTTGCGCATAATACTCTTAGCTGTAGTATCCATTCGCTGAAAAAGGTAACAACATTTGACTTTTTGCATATTGAATGATTGGTTTACAAGATGAGGCAAGAGCTGCAGTAGAAACACATGTCACACTTCTTGTGCCGCACAGGATGCCTCTTTCAGAGCATTGCTTATGTAACTTTTTCCGCCCTGGCCCAATGGGAAATTATAATGATGAAAATGAGGAGGTTGGATCAATTCTTCATAAGGAAGAATCCTTAGAAGTAAAAACGAAAGACATCATGCCATCGGCATCTATTGTCACTACGTATCATCAAAAGTATATGATCAACAATAAGTTCTCTTGAAAGTTGAATCTGGCACAAATTTATTAAACGTTAAACCTGCTGACCTTGCACTAAGTATGGGCAGCACACCTTCAAATCAAAGAAATGAACTGTAATGCTGGTAAAAGGCGGACTTGAAGAGATCTTACATACCTTCAAGGTAAAACTTGAAAACAATCTCCACTAGCTTTTATTTCCCCATGCTTGCATTTATTTACATTGGGATTTGCACAATCTTTGTTATTGCTGCTTGTACAGTTGCAATTAGCATTTTAGGTGGAATGGCCATGCACCCAAAGTTAAGTGTCTAAGGATCTGTTTCTTTGAGCTCAAAAAAGGCATTCAAAGTATGATACCAACTCATAATCATCTGCTACCACTGCCTCCTCACATGTTCAAAGTCCACTTCAAGGGCATGCCTAACAGCTTCATGTAATTCCTCAGCAGTGGCCTTATAGGTCTCTAATGGCATGTGCCATGGATCAGCAATGTTCCCAAGGGTTCTTGTCTTGGGTTCAACTGCTGGTGCCTGCTGACAAATCCACTGTCGATGCCTTTCTGACACTGCATAAATATGGGTGGCCTCCTCAACAATTTCCTGAGTGATAATGCAGCTTCTATGTGCTGATATATCTAGCCCATAAAGTGACTGCATTGCAATGATGCCGTGAAGAGAAGCAGGGCTACCAGCTGGTTCATATGCATCTGTTATACCTCTACTAAGAATCTTATATCCTTTAGCCTCAATTTGATTCAGTGGCAAACCAAGGCACCTCGAAAACCACAACTTAGCACATCCCTCTGCAATGGGGGATCTGCAGGTATTACTTGTGCAGACGAAAACAATCAGAATGTCTATAGATGAATCTACTCGCATTTTTCGCATAACAAAGTCTCACAAATGATTATTTTGTAAAAATGTGTAAACTGTACGGCGTAAAAAGGAGCTATCGCGCCACAATTTAAAACAGGAGACTGTGGCCTACATCACTGTAAACTTGTCATAACTCTCACACAAATCCCATTTTTGTCAAGTTCTGATTGAAATTATTCAAACTTGAGATAACAGTTTCTAAAGATCTTTATCGTACTATCGCCGAAATCTTGATTTGCCTGTAATTCATCGTTTATAGAGTTTTTTGCGGTTTATGCTGCTAATTCGACCCAGCTGCAATCAGGAGTAATCTTCGCTGGTTGTGGGTTATCGCGCGCAAACGGCAGATATGTTTTCAGACAAGGTCAGTTGAGCTTGAACGCATTTCTTAAAGAATTCCTGCACTGATCTTTAATACCTTTATTTCATAGGCTCCACCAGGATTCAGTGACTCGCTTAGTACGCTCTCAATAAAGACAAGGTATAGTAAGTAAATCCAAACATGTAGAACAGCAATTGCATGGCGATCTTGTGTGCCGTAGGAAAAAATCCCCTGATTGCTCCTCTGCTGACGTGCCACGAGGAACCAACAAGGCGGAGAGAGAATGTTTTCTTGGCAGCCCAAAGTCTCAGATTCCTTTGTTTCAGCCGTCCCCCCGACGTTCCTCACCTCATGCCGTTGATGGTGCCTGGCTTTTCTCACCTCGATCAGACATACCCGGAACAGGCAAATGTCTTATGAACTGTCTCGACATATTTGCACCCACATTGGAGACAGATTGTGATATTCTTGACCCCTTCTCTAACGAAGGGCAACAAGGTTTTTCACTCTCTCTGAGAAGTCCACGAACATATAGACTGAGTGATAATGAACCTCATCAGTCCCGCGGTCATTTATCAAGGGACCACAAGGAACATGCTGATGCAGTCCAGGCCTTCATGCTTTCCCCCAAAAAGGCAAGAAGGAAATGCACTATGTACTACATGGCCCCAGATGCTAAAATTGATGTATGTTACAACTCGATGTGCAGTTGTGTTTCGAACGCTTGTTGTGTGTCAAGTCTCAGATCTCTGATAGCTTTAAAGTTCAGCTCCTGAAGATTGGTGGATGATCATTTTGTGCAATTTTCAGGTTTCTGCCTTTAACAGCACATCCATGCGCCTCAATGCCTTTAGAGACTGGCCGGGTGACGCAGTAGGCAGCAGAGCATCATCTGTACCAAGCAGTGCAGTACAGTCTAGAACAGGAGTTGTGTCAACTTCCTCCCAGGTATCTGCTCAGGGCATGAGCTCTGGCAATGTGGCACCCACCCATGCTAATAGACCCTCTAATCAAGGCCTGGATGCAGCCAGTTGCGCACAGCAAACGGAATCACAGGCTCAACAGAACTCAGCAGCAAACACACAGACTGCATCTCATGCAATTGCAAGCAAAATGGGGACAACATGGGACGCTCCAGAGGTGGGTGGCACATGTAACCACCATCATGTAATGAATCACATTCCCATGGAGGAGTGGTTGCTCCGAATCCAAAACATGAGCAGTCAGGACACAGAGGGCAAAGTTGCAGATGCTTTGCCCTCAGATCCCGCCTCCGGCACCAAGCATACTCTGCAACAGCAGCACACACATCTCAAGACTCCAATCACAGCACACCTGAGTCGCAGCAGCTCCAGGTTGCGTGCTGAAAGCAAGGGGCAAGGGAGCGATATAGTGTCAGGCGTATGGACAAGACCTCAGGAGGTTGCCACCATGCATAGATCCCAATTTCAGGCAGATCGGGAACCTGAGTCTGAAGAAGCAGGTAATACTGCCAGACGATTATACCTAACTGAATACCTAACATGGTTGCTGACTTGTCTTATTGATGTATAAAAAAGTAAAGGAAACTGTAAGGATCTCTGTATTAATGAGATGCAATTCTGGATTTGGAGAGTCATCCTTCTCTAGATTCACTCAAAAAGGATGTGTTGCGAGTCTGAAAGTGATTCCATGAATATTGTACTGGCCTTCAGAAGACGAGGCTCCCCAGGGTCTTGGAGTTAGAGGTATCCAATCAATAGGCCAAGAGCAAGCTGCAGAGCTCTCTGAGACAACAGGGTGAGGTGCTGCCTGCTTGTGATAAATATCCAGTTAGCACATCACATGTTATCATAGCTTGTCTTGTAAATGCCCCTAGTAATGATGATACATATACATGCCATCGTATACTGCTCACTGATTCTGTAAATGCCCCTAGAAATGATGGTACATATATATGCCATCGTGTAAGCTGCTCACTGATTCTGTAAATGCCCCTAGTAATGATGGTACATATATATGCCATCTTGTAAGCTGCTCACTGATTCTGTAAATGCAGCTCTGTCTTTGCTGTTTGCAGGAAGCGATGTAATTGCAAGAAAAGCCAGTGCCTCAAGCTGTACTGTGACTGCTTTGCTGCACAGCTTCCCTGCAGCAACTGCTCGTGTGTGGGCTGTATGAACACTGTGGAGTTTGCAGCGTTGGTGGAGGAGAAGAGATTACACATTAAGACAAGGGATCCTATGGTGAATTGCTACCCTGCCAGAGTTAAACCTTGCATTTTGTGAACTTGCCTTGTAGCAACCCGTTGGTCTCAAAGGAATCACTGTATTCCTGTAAACCCTGTACAGGTTAGGACTGCCCCAAGCCTTATCAACCCCTGCCTCTTCTTTCTTGTCCGTAGGCTTTTGAGGATAAGATTAGTGCTGATGCCAAGAAGATCCAACATAAGAAGGGCTGTAATTGCAAGCGGTCTCACTGCCTCAAGAAATATTGTGAATGCTATCAGGTAATAATGTGCAACGGCGAGGAAGTGTGAGTGCTATCAGGTAATAATGTGCAACGGCGAGGAAGTGTGAATGCTCTCAGGTAATAATATGCAGCAACGGCGAGGAAGAGGATGCATGGGCTAGGTCTCAAACAGGTTCAGGACCTCCATTTCCTAGGGCGGTGTCAAAGGATCACAAGAATCAAAATGACCTGGTCTCTTGGACTGAAAATAATGCTCACAACATTTTTTCATGGACCAGCTGGTAACCTCTGTTGTATTCTGTAGGGAAGTGTTGCATGTGGGGAAGCATGCAAATGTGTGGACTGCAAGAATAATGATCCTTGCCTGTGGCGAGAGGGAGGGACGGGTGGTGGGAGTGGCGGTGCTAAGCAGAACAAGACTATGGCCAGGATGGCAGCAGCCCTTCCTCCAAAACCTCAAACGACCCGAGGGGGCACCATGGTGCCTTTGGAGCCTTCTTGCCCAGCAGCTGCTACCAAAGCCTTGGGTACCTTGAAGAATCTGGGCATGCCCTCAGCAGAGCCCACAATCACTACAGGCGGTACATGGAACCTTAGTGCTCCACAAGGGAATACCTTTCCCTCACAAGGCAGCTACCAGTCTGGGGTGAGGAAAAACATTGTCATTGTTGTGTTTGGGACAATAAACTTCATTTTCAGGAGGTGGTGATCAATGCCGCTCATTCAGGGATGATAGATTCAGCAAAAGATTTTGGGATTTTCCTGTTGTAAGCAAGTTGCTGCCACCTCCTTGTTGCGCAGCTTCTGTGTGAAGAGGAATTAGGCTTCAAGTCGAACAACAGCAGCAGGAGGGGGTTTTATGCAGCCAAACCTCTGGAGCAGCAGCATGCAGAACAGTCCGTTGCCCCTGCTACCCAGCAGTACAAGAGCTTTGAGGTCGCATGCACACCGACGCAGGCCTTGAGGGGCATTGATTTCTCCTCTCCTCAGTTTGAATTGGGGGTTGGCGGTCTTGCCAACCTGCTAGGAGAGGGAACCGGGTCAGAGCATCCTAGACAAGGCAAGTTATCATAACTAGTTACTGGTGCCATGATGAACTAGGGGTCAGAAATAAAAGTGTCACGTATGTCTTATGGTGCATTACAAGAATCCTGAATATAGAGATTTGCTATCAGCAAACCTACTCATGTTTCAACCACATGGACAAAAATAATTGCCCTGGCTCTCCACTGGAGGCATCACCTTATTGGTGAAGTCTTAAGGCCAGTCTCAACAGAAAGGCTATCAGGACCTTTTCATCCCTGTTGGTGTTCCCAGGTCTCTTCAACGATTCCACCAGTTCATGGGCTGCCGTAGACCTCTCAGACTCAGCGGTCTGCAACCTATTCCCATTTAATACACCCACAGCCTCCGTGAATGTCTACCTCCCCTTTGGGAGTGACCCCTCTGATATCTCTCAGCAGTACAACAACTACCTCGGTTCCCCACTCCCAGCTGTTAACGGCCCCTCTCAGAGCAATTCCCCTCTCAGGGCCTCTGGACAGGGGTTCATGGGAGATGACTCATCCAGCTTCAGACTCTTCAACAGCCCTCCCCCTCAGCCTGTCAAGACTGACCCCAAAATACAGCTCATGTCCCCCGTTCAGCCCCCCCAGCCTCGTTCAACAGGGCATACCTTTGGACCTCTGATGAGGATGCTCAAGACCAGCTACCTCAAGACCAGGCAGCTGGGTGAGGAGTTTGGGGAACGGTCGCAGTCCCCAGTGCCCATGGCACCAGCACCAGTTCCCATGGCACCAGCATCCCAACAGCAGTACGGACATCCTGCTGCTCCTGCTCATCAGTCTCCACTTCAGTTCCCTAATAAGAGTAGTGCTGCTACCCTGTTGGAGCAAGCCGATGCTGGCCTCTTCACCCTCAAAAGCCATACCACCCAGAAAGACTCCAAGCCTGCAATGGACATGTATGCATCCTCCAGGCCAGATGAGTTGGCAGTACACTGCCTGGTCACTCCTGTACGGACACAGCAGCAGCAGCACATGGCTCGGCCCTCCACCATAGCTGCAGGGAAGCGTAAGCTGCTAATCTATGCTGAAGAAGAGGCTGGTTCTCAAAGGGGGGACCCAGTCAGGAAGCTGGCAGTCAGTTCAGAGGAAGAACCAGCACCCACTCCATTTGCAGACTCAGAGATCCAGGCGATATCTATGGCTGCAACAGACAAAACCGACCTGCTGCCACCAGCAGCTGCTGCTTCCTCTCTTAGTGGCTTTGGCTCCTTCTGCATGCCACCTTCCTTGGGGTGTCAGCCAGGCTCCTCTCCTGTGCGAAGCCGTCTTGGACCCAGAAGTTCTCTGGCCTGCCGCAGCCCCCCTCTTGACTGCAAGGCAGCTCCCTTGGATGCTGCTGCTGCTGCTACAACATCCTCAGTAGCAGCGGACTTGAGCCAGCAGGCAGCATATGACTACATGGTCAACCGGCAGAAATCGTCACTGCCCAGAGATCATGTCCATATTCTGAAGCCTATTCCTTGTCGCAGCCCTGTCCATGCGCGCCCTCAACCAGCCATGTCTTACTCCAGTGCAAAGGCTTCAGTTGGTGCAGCTGTTCCAGGCAACTGTCACATGGCTACTTCACTATTTCAGATCCCAGCCCAGGGCGCATCTCATGGCCAGGTCTTGAGGGCACATGGAGGGGGCTCAGTAGAATCTATGGATTTCTCTCCCTCACACCAATCCTTGCATGGCATAAATATAGGGGGGCTCTTGGACTCGCCAAGTTTCTCCATGATGGACTTCTTCTTCAAGGATGGAGTGAACTCTCCCATGCAGGCACAAGGAAACCCCACCTCTGCAAGGTGCTTCAGCTCTACTTCACAACAGGCCCCTTCCCCCTTGTCAATGTTGCTGAGTGGAAGCCCCCTCCGAAGACGCATAGGACCTGGAACAACCACGGTGGTCCCCTCCCCCAATCGCCTGCTAAGTGTCACTGCGGACAGCGCCCAGGCCACATCCCTGACCTGTTAAACCCTTGTTTATAGACCCTTGTTTGTAGACCCCTTGAGGACTGAACTTGAAATAACATGCACAGTGAAAGTGTAGATTGTGGTACTTCAATCCCATAGAGGAAAGGCTTGAGTGCTTTTCATCGTTACTTGCTAAAGAAAAGATCCAGTACAGGAAATGTTCAGAATGCCTTCCACCTGTTCAAGGAGTCATTCATATGGAACATATTGATCAGGTTCTCGTCAACTTCCATTCATATGGAACATATTGATCAGGTTCTTGTCAACTTCCATTCAAAGTTCAATAGAGGTCCCCTTTATTGGCTTTGATTCCTGAACTCCTGCTGTCACAAGGGTACCAGCATCACGTAGAATGTCATAGTAGCTCCTAAATGTTTATTATTTAGTACCTTCATGGATACATTTGTTATGGCTGGTGTCCACTCCACTAGATATGAATATTCTTCACAAGAATGAACGTAAATGCCTCCTTGCAGTGCACTTCTTGGGGTTGACGTTTTGATGTGGTATGAGTTGACCTCCCTTCGACTGAGAGTTTTGACTGTGCAGATCAAATGTGTACACAGTTTTGTAGGTTTTGAGCTTCAGAAATTTAACTTCCACGCAAGTAGGTTGCTGAACTCAGTGGTTCACGACGGTAACTTTCCGATCGCTTGAAAGGTCGCCTGATTCAGACTGGGGGGAAGCTTTCGCCTGAATGACGCCTGAATAAGGCTGGGCCAATGATGCCCTCTCTTACACGCCTTTCTTGTGATCTTGGAGATAATGTTTTCTTTTTTAGCGCTTATATGCACTCTTCAATCAGGGCTGACACTGCAGTAAGCGACCTCTGATGTAAACAATACTCGTACAGCCATACTTCCCACAATATTACAAAGCAACTCAGTGTAAAGAACTAGAGAACAGTGTGTATGTAATGCCGCATGACTGCCAATATTGCGTTTGTTCCTTCAAGATTCTGCTTCCACCAAATGTCTGTACACATGAAAATGTGACGCGAAAATGTGACGTTTTTCGGTGACATTATTTTTTCGGTGATGAGTCTTCGCCACATATCGATATATCCTAACGGCACATGTGTGCGATATTATGCCTCTAGAGGTGGTCAATTTCATCGTAGAACTGTAGTTGCAAATGCGGGCATCTCAGGCGGCAACGGTCATGACAACAACACGACTGCTCACAATGCAGAGCAGACAGAGATCGACATCGCCCCAGCCATTACAGATGATGTTGATCAATTGCATTTGCAGGCTGAAGCAGAAAGTGGTAGTGGCGACGATGCTGAAACGTCTCATGAGGATCGAGTGAACAACTTAAACAGAGAATTTTTCACCTTCTTGACCCTCAGCAATAATGGGAAAGGGATAAATGACAATGATAAGATCAGATTGTTTACCCTCATGACCAAAGTTGCCCAGGTAGTAATGAGAGGACAAGCTACTCTCTTCATTAGTTTCAGTACTCAAGCATTGAGCACTAACTTTAGTTCTTTTTTTGGATAGGTGAGTCGTGAGCACAATGTGCAGTCTACATTTCGCACTTTGCAAGCATTTAATCAGTACACAGATGCGCTTGTCACTGGGTCTGAGGATGGTTGGAAAGTGGCAGAGATCGAGATAACAAGAGAGCATGAGAGACGTTTGGAGGATCATGTCATAAAGCTTAATTTCTATTACAGGGATATGACAATTTTCTTGAAGGAGGAGTTTGGGGACTCACAATACAGGGAACACTTTGTCCTAGAATCAGAGCAGAAATTCGTTAATAATGAGAGGTGCATGTGTAACTTATAGATGTGCATGCTCATATGATTGGACCTGAACTTGAATGTTTATCTTAACTGACTAGTATAATTCTATTTAGGTGCTATGATGCGGTACATCAAAGCGAACTGTGGGAAGTTGTGGAGAGATCCACTGGCAGGGTTTAAGGGTCCTATTTCCTGTCTCTATAGCAGGGTCTAAATGTGAGCTGTTTATTAGTTATTTCATCAAAGCAATAAAATATGATGTGACAATATCACCAGGTGGCAATCCATGGCTGATGAAAACAAATGTAAACAGGACACTGGAAAGGTATAAAAAATGGTTTTTAATCCAAGGATTCCAGTCTGCAACATTCTTGCAAAAACAGCTACTGCATCCGTATTTAACTTTAAGCTCATGTTCAAGATACCTCTAAAGACTGTCAATCCATGCCTGTCTCTCAGGGAGCCGGGTCCTATTCAAGGTAGGTCCTCCCTTGCTCGCACAAGCTCAGCACTGACTGGCACTGACGTGCTATGCAGGCTTAACGAGTTGGGACATTGGTCTATTTCAGATTCTGTTGCTGCTTCCTCTGGAGAGCATTCTGAAGATACCTTGGCCATCGTTAGGGGTAAGGAGTGTGCCATCATTGACCTCACCTCCTCCTTCACGTGCAGCACATGATGAATTAAATCAAAAGCTATCCAACACATCATCACTTCAAAATGAACACTATCATTACACCTCCACTCACGTGACGTCGCACCTTAGACACTGACCCTCCTGCATAGTAAATAGCTGACACCTCTAAGAAAGCATCCAGCAGGACCTGGAGAGTCATGTCCTTCCAGTTAGCCTGCAAAAACGCATGTAGGTACACAATTGAACCATTATCGATTTTTTGCAAGTGTGGGTTTCATGGTTTGACAAGTAACATAGATTCAAGTATAAAAACGAGTAGAAAAGCACTGAAGATGGGTCATAGTTGATGCTTGTATGCAACACAAGCATCGTAAGCAAGTGTGGAAAGGCAAGGTCAAACGATGCTCATGATGAGCTGTTCTACATGGCATTTACCTCTAAGCCCACCTGCATTTTGATTGTATACTCCAATTCACCTGTTTTAGCAATTGTAGAGCCTCTCTCTGTATCTCCAGATCACATTCCTTCAGTACAGACGTAATCCTCGCCACTAACTCGCAGTACCACACGTCCAGTCCCTCTTGGGAATCCACCCCACTCAAAAACTGCAGGTGTTAACATCATGAAGACATATGAAGTGTATGTGAAAATCTAAAGATTGTATTCAAATCCATGCTAATTGCATAAATGACAAGACGACTCTAGTCCAGCCTCAAGGATCCATTAAGTCACCTATGTCCTTGTAAATGCTGCCAAACATATCCATCAATACCTCATGTAGCTGCTTCTCCACATGGTCCAGATATGCAACCCTGATCTCAGGACAGACTTTAAGACAAGAGGTGATCTCCCTTAATCCTAACCGCCACAACCGACATGGAGTCAGTGTGCGGTAGCCCCATGGACGTTCCATGCAAGAGGGTACCTGCTCCATGATCAGAATAGCATCCCCCAAAATGGCTGGCCCTTGCACAGTTCTGTGAGTGTGCCAATGCATATCGCACACTTCCACCTGCGCATGACATAATGTCTCAACATCTGGATCTATATGCATGAACTGAGCAGATATAATAAATCATGGATATCCTGCAGTGATGAAGAGTGACCTGAACACAGACTGAGGACCCAGGCAGCCTGTAGAGTGACCTGAACACAGACTGAGGACCCAGGCAGCCTGTATAGAGTGACCTGAACACAGACTGAGGACCCAGGCAGCCTGTAGAGTGACCTGAGCACAGACTGAGGACCCAGACAGCCTGTAGAGTGACCTCAACACAGACTGAGGACCCAGGCAGCCTGTAGAATGACCTGAGCACAGACTGAGGAACCAGGCAGACTGTAGAGTGACCTGAACACAGACTGAGGACCCAGGCAGACTGTAGAGTGACCTGAACAAAGACTGAGGACCTAGGCAGCATGTAGAGTGACCTGAACAAAGACTGAGGACCTAGGCAGCCTGTAGAGTCGGCTGCTATACAAGTTGCAACTGTTCAGACAGATGCAGACAACAGGGTGCCACGTCAATTGTTTAGCGTTGCATTAATATTTTGAGAGTTTTTGATAACGTCTTATGATTGTAGCACATGGTAAAAGCAGCACATCTAGTGAGTCGTTTGTCACAAAAGCATTTGGGACCCAAAATCTACATCAAATCTTAAAAGTAAGTCCCTACCTCTCCCTCCTCTAGTAGCCATAAACACTCTGGCTGCTCTCCCTCTTCACAAAGCTCATAACCTATGTTTTATGCAGTTAAATCAGAGAGCAATGATTACCTTTTATTGACTAATAATAATAGCTCGTCACACTGGATAGCAGTATGTGATAGACAAGATGCATGTCATAGCCTCTACAGGCTCCTTCTGTTATATACATGATCAAAACAATTATGGAATGTATTCAGAAGCTAAAGGCCACAGATGACGCGCACCTTCATCCAAATCCAAAGCAGACATTCTTGCACACACAAATTTCTTGTCCTCTATGGACAGAGTGTCGAATGCTGGCACAAAGGAAATAACAGGCAGTAGACTGCTCAGGGCTATGTGCCCACGAACATCTTCAGGCAGATCAGACTGATCAGAGAGGGCGGATGCAAATCCAGGTTCACTTTGTGGGCAAAATATTTCTTTGAAGGATTAGGCCCATCACAGAATGAAGCAAGCAGAGTGGCGGAACCAAGAAAGTCTCAGAAGAAGATGTGACGCATCTTTTAATAAAACATACAAGTGAAGGACTGAAATGATCTGGCAATTATGAAGGCACTGAAGTGCAACCAGCTGCACCATGATGGTGAGTCATATCGTGAGATCAAACCTGGAGCAACTCTTCTCTTCCTGCTGCAGCTTTTTCCTGTTTATGCACCCAGTCATTCCGATAATAAGCCTGTGTGAATACTATCACAGTCATGCCAATAATAAGCCTGTGTGAATACTATCACAGTCATGCCAGTAATAAGCCTGTGTGAATACTATCACAGTCATGCCAATAATAAGCCTGTGTGAATACTATCACAGTCATGAACATGAAGCTTAGTTCAATCAATAACAAGAGCTTCAGATTATGAAATACTAAGTAAGACCTCCCTTCAGTAGCACAATCATTTCAACATAAGCGAGCCCATAAGCAATAGGCTCGATTAAGCAAACTCCGTACCTCTAGCTGATTGGCAAGCGTGTTAGGCAGCCCATGGCTGCGGATAAATTGATGCACTCGCTTTATCTTCATGTTCAGCTGGTGCTGCACCTTGGTCTCTGGCTGAGCAGTCGTGACGTATATGAGAACCACTGCCACCAGCACCCCGTACATAACCATGCCCTGAACTCAGTAGTAGACAGAGGGTAAGCAACAATGATTATATGCAGAGGAGTGAAAGTTTGGTCAGTCCATACATTGAGCACAAGGCTCTGCTTCAAATGCAAGCAAGCAAGTGGAGAGTACCCAAGCGTCATTGAGAGTATGGCTCTATTTCCAGTACAGGCAGGCAGGCAGGGAGCACCCAAGTGTCATTGAGTGGCTCTATATCCAGTACATACATACAGGCAGGCAGGCAGGCAGGGAGCACCTAAGTGCCATTGAGAATATGGCTCTATTTCCAGTACATGCAGTACATGCAGACAGGCAGGGAGCATTGGAGCAGGGTATTTCCAGTACAAGTATGCAGTACATGCAGGCAGGCAGGGAGCACCCTAGCAGTGTATTTCCAGTACATGCATGCATGCAGGCATGCAGGCAGGCAGGGAGCACCCTAGCAGTGTATTTCCAGTACATGCAGGCAGGCAGGGAGCACCCAAGTGTCATTGAGTGGCTCTATTTCCAGTACAAGCAGGCAGACAGGCAGGCAGGAAGCACCCAAGTGTCATTGAGAATATGGCTCTATTTCCAGTGCAAGTATGCAGTACTTGCAGGCAGGCAGGGAGCACCAAGCTTACCGTCACCATCAAGATGTTGAATACGATCATCTCATTCAAATTGTAAGCATGAATTCCCCAGCTCCCTGTGCCTGTGTTCTGCAAATAGTAAAAGAAAATCATGAACAGGACATCCAAGCAGGTACTCAGACATAATCACTTGTGTAGGAATGCTGTGGATTTCAAACAACCCAAATTTTGTGCTTAATATTACTGTTAACTAACAGGGGAGGTTTGATCCAAATGCCAAATTTACATGATTATGATACCCGCTTCCAGTGGTCATGAAGAGTGCATGTCTTATCTATTACCCACAGAGATGATGGTCATGAATATGGCCATGTACCACTGCTCTGCATATGGAGCATCCACAGCGTCCTGCCAGAAGTAATCACACATGATAATTAGGGATAAAAAAAAAGCTTAATCATATGCAAGAGCATGATAGGGCAGAGAATCTGCATGAGATGAAATGTACTACCACCACAAATCTATATACTGGATTAAGGATCATACTAATTTAAGAATATGCATTGCATTAAGGTTCTACTGGTTACAATTTACTAGTCCCTCTTCCCATGAAATGACTCTCACCAGCCATGTGATTGAGGCAAGCCAGCTATCCGCAGTTCCGTTCCAAAAGGCAACCATCAACTAGAAGATGAAGATAGAGAAAGATCAGTAGGACAACTGATATCCTACAAACTGTCAAGAATGATAGAAGCCCCACAATTACCTTTAAATTCCATACCAAAAGGGTGAACTCAAGACATAGTTTCTTCAAAATTGTAAGCCATGAAACTCAAAACAAACTGATTCACTACTTGATTACCAAGCATAAGTAGGTGCATGGTATGTACCGTTACTTAAAAAGAGGTGATGATGTAAGTTGTCACTATATTGTCCTACCAAGATACACGCCTCCAAGTTGACTATAACACATGCCACATATGTTAGTAAGGCAATGAAGGCGCCTTGCACTCCTCCAAACCAGTCCACCATGATCTTGTTCAGAACTCCAGATGAAGCGTCCTTGTAAAGAAGCTGCAAGATTTTGAAATACTCCATTTTTACATTAGCAAGCATATCTTCAGATTAACATCAGTGCATAAAATAGCATTTATGAAATGTGTCAATTACAAATGCTACCATACCTGTGTCAGAGATATGACTCTCAACATGCGCAATAGCCTGAGAAGAGACAGATAAGTCACCCAGCTTGTTGGAGGAGTACCAGAGGCCAGGATCACCACTAGATAAATGAAAGGAGACACTGACAACAGATCCAGCCAGAACACGGAGTGCCACATGTACGTTACAGCAGTCACTCTCCCGTTGCTAGTAGCAACTTTCCGCATCCCACAGGCCAACACGATGGTGAATTGGAAGGCCAACATCATGTTGATGAAATACACACACCCTGCATGAGGAGATTATTGTTTTCGTAGTGATGTGAGATGCAGAAAACCTTGTGCTCTCAGAGGTTGAGGATGCGAGGAAGCTCCATTATATGAGGCCATGTGGCCATGAGGCTATGAGGCCATGAGGCCATGAGGCTATGAGACCATGAGGCCATGAGGCTATGAGGGCATGTAGCCATGTGGCTATGAGGCCATGTGGCCAAGTGGACAGCTATCAAACACAGAATTAGGATGTTAAGTACCTCCAATGAGTTCCACTTGAGAGCAGCCATCTGACAGGGCCCCATAATCCACAGAGCCTACACAGGTTGCGAAAGAGGGGTTAGGGTGTAGGGGCTCCCTGTGAAGTGATTGCAAACAATGACATATTCTCAGGTCTTTGTCTTAGGTGATTTGTAGTCTTTCATTGACTAAGAATGGGAGACGACCTGGCCTTATGCTCAGATATCGTTACAGGTCAAGATGAGTTGTGCAGGTGAATCACTCTGTTCCGGATGCACTCACAGAATGCCACGTTGATTGGTACCTGCCGCAGAAAGAAGTAAACAAATCTAGTGGTCAGCTGTGTGCCTGTTTCATGCTCATTTCAAAAATTTGGCAGCTGTACTGAATCTTTGTAACTGAAAGTGCGCTAACATAGAAGACAGCTACATGTAATCTTTAGTTGATACAATTCATGGTATTTGAAGCAAATGGCATTCTTCACATTCCAAACTTATTCTGAGCCAAATATTTTTGCACCTATCTCATTAAAAGAAATGCAGGAAGACTCTTCTGCTTCAAGAATATTTCATCCTATCAAATCTTCATGCAGAGGCACACTAGATGCCTTCATTCTCATGAAATATGTTTCTGTTCCAGATTGTCTTGACACTTACCCAGAACGCTGTGTAGAATATGTCAACCAGTAGCATGAATGTAACCCAGGTATAGGCAAAGAAGGAGGTTGAGGGGATCATAGGCAGTCCAAATACTGACTTGGGACTGCATTGAAGAGGGAAGCAGACCTTAGGGATGATGCCTTAGCAGCAATGTGTATTATATCATGAGCTGCTTAATGCGCATGAGATATAAAGACCTTGAAAACAATTAAACTTTAAATATGGAGACTGATCAAGCCTTACACATTGTTGTACATGTGCAGGAGATGCAGGGCTGAAGGTTGAAGGTTTTTTTGTACATCGTGATTGGATTCCCGTAAATGGAGCTTGTACAGATATTGCATTTGAGTTTTAAAAAAGGGTCTGGGAACCTCAACAAGCCTCTGAAACAAGCCTCCAAAACCATTATCTCCTACAAGCAAAAAATATTATATTGCTCCAGAATGGATGTGCTGACGTTGTTGATACAAATATCTACAATATGTAGACATATACCTTGATGAGAGAGGTCTAGATTTTTCTCCAGAAATTTATTGAAACCATCGTTGTCTATCGCCCTGTGGTCAGTGGCAGCCATATCTTTGCTATCATAAAGTAATATATTTCGGAAGCTTATATGATGACTAAGTTATGAGGTTTGTCTGGGTCTTTTGTTTTGTGTACAACATACGAAAGTGTAATGCATACAATCGTTCTCATGCCTTTCTACTTGCCCTTACCACCCTGAAGTCCAATTAATTTCAAAACATGCTGAAACGATGATTCGAAATGAAGACAAGTTTTCTATCTCGCAACCCAGGGGGACAATTGTCAATACTGCCTGAGCATAATGCTGAGGATTCTGTTGCTGAAGTTAAAGAATTAAATGTGGATCACATTAGCTCGAACATAGGGAATGAGTCAAGGCGAACTGAAGAATTGTACCACGATGATGGCAAACTATCTCCTACAAGCCAGAGGTATCAATATGCACAGCTCCAACATGATGAGCCTCTGCAGAGAAGAGGCTGGTTTGTTACATTCGTATCAAGACGAATAACGCTTCCGAAACGAGCATGGCGCTCTCTTGATGCCAGACGTCTTGCAATCAGCACAGAGAAAGCAAAATCCCCCAGACATGGCCTGTTCCTGTTCCCAACAATTGAACCTTACAGCTCAGCTTGTTTAGCATGGATGTCTTTCATGTTACTCTTCGACCTCACCTACACTGTAAGAAAATATAAACAAAGTCCATTATACGTGAATTTTGTTACTAAGAATGCTCTGATCAAGAATTTCTTATTCTCTTCACAGGCATTCTGGGTGCCTTTGGATGTTGGTTTTTGTACAACAGAGGAAAGATCACATATTTATTGGAGCAACATGGCTGAAAGCTCTTGTTCAATTACTGACCTTGTGGGAGGTGTGCCCTGTAACATGGACTCCACAAGGCTGAGGCTTGTAGTAAAAACACGTCCAGCCTCAGACAACCACATGATATAGTATCTACCCAACCTTTTTATCGTGCATGCAGATCTTGATGCAGTGTGACATAATCTATTGTACCACTTTGTTAAACTTACAGAAATTGAGCAATTGGCTGCCTAACAGATGAACAAATGCTCTCTACTTCACTTGAATGAAAGGCATATGTACAAGAGAGCTTTTTGTGCTTTTTGACCTGTCCTGTAGGCATCATTTACTCTGTAAACCTCATCTTGGCATTTCAGTGGGCTGCCATATTTGAGCACGATAACCAGGAGTATGTAGAGCTTGATGGCCCAACTGTGATGAAGCACTACATGCTGTGAGTGGTAGGGTTTAGGGTTTATTCGTGCCTCATATCTTCTTCATTATTGAGCTTGATCTCTAAACTCTCGTTAGATTTTTATAATTTTACGATTGCTTGCATGTTAAACTCAGAATCATCCCTCAATTCATTGCAGTAGCTCAGAATATGAAAGATGACATAGCAAAATGTCTTGATGCCCTCTACTTTCAACCTGCATTATGATTTTGCTTGCCTTTACTTTGAATGCCTCTTATGATGCATCTGCTAAGGTACGGACGCTTCTTCATTGACATCGTAGCGGTGGTCCCCTTTGTATACCTCATTGTAATCCTTTCAACAGACAACATAGGCGGGACAGCCTCATCTCAGTGGATTGTCATTTTGTCACTCATAAGGCTCCTCAGACTAGTCAGATTGGTGTCTATCTCCAAAGTGAGCATGAAACCTCTAAATCCTCCTAAGCAGTTGCTAGCTGCATTTAGCTTCCATCCTGTTGTCATATTGAAGCAAGCCTTACTCAGTTATGCCCCCGTTTTCCTGGATCAGTCAATTATCACATACAATTTAGTGCCTGCCTCAATTCGGTTTGAGTAATAACATCTCCTCCCAGAAGGACTTATAATTGCAGAAGCCTCTGATTAAAAATGGTGCTTCACCGATAAAAGACACTGAAGGCTGTGCAATCATGTTACTGATGCACAAAGTCTATCATGGTTCTGCGGTATTTGTATGTAGGACCTGCCATGCGATGCTTCAAAGTGCTTGTAATTTAGGGCCTCCTGACTTCATTCATATGTCTTGATGTATGAAGGTAGTGTACTTGAATGGGGTTCCAAGCAAAAATGACAACAAAGAGGATGAGGGATTCAGGCTCAGCGTGTCCACCATCTACATTCTGCTCCTAACATACCTTCTCTGTGTCTGTATTAATCTAGAGGCAAGCCCCTGTTTCTATGTCTGTATTAATCTAGAGGCAAGCCCCTGTCTCAGGGGCTTTAACTATATTTACTAGTATTGAAATCTGTACTGGAAAAACCCTTGCTGCTAAGTTAGATCACAGTAGTGGTGATATATTATCACGTACCCCGCTTTAAGACAAATGACTCGACATATATGATGTTTCAGCCTTGATGCATTTTGTCTTGTTGGAATCTGATTTTGGTCCTAGATAGTCTCACCAATTGTTTTATAGCTGCTTCATTCTCTTTCCTAAACTTGGTTATTTCATGATGGGTGCAGACTTGCATCATGCTGCTGATAGCATATTTAGAAGGAGTGGGTCATAGTTGGTTGGATGCGCTCAAATGGAACGACTTCACGGTAGCTCCTCCAGCTGAGCAGTGGTATTGTGGCGTGTACTGGATCATCACAACGGTAAGAGTCATACAGTTAGAGCCAGGACCGAGCTTGAAAAGTGATGATTACTATGTCAAAGTCGTAGTTCCATGCGGCCCTCACCATCTTCAACCTCATTTGGTTGCACTCTTCATTTGTTTTTTCTTATGCCTAACTCTGCAGTCTACTACAACTGGATATGGAGATATCACGCCGCAGTCCATACCAGAGCAAGTTTTTGCTAACATCTACATGATTTTGGGCTTGGTGTTTTTTGGTCTCCTAGTAGGTGAGATATTGAGCTCATTATCCTCTAAGGCGTATGTTCATTTTCCTCCTGACTCACATCATGTACATGCAATAAAGCAGCTGAGGACAGAAAGTGGAAGCGCTCAATTACGTCATGAGATGTGACTGCACTGTGCATTTTATCTCTACTGATCTGAAGGTACAATCAGCAATGCAACTACCAGAGCCAGTGGTGAGGCGCACAAGCTTTATAAGTTTAGGCAAAAAATTACCAGAGTTGAGGTTTGGCTCAGAGATCATCACGTTCCTGCCAGCACACGCAAGGAAGTCCAGGTCAGTTAAATCACGTTTGGTGACAGGCGCAGCAATATTTGAAAAAAGTATTTTCATCCATTCTTTACTTCTGCAAATATGACACATATCTTCATGGCGTTGTGCCAGGCTTATTTCACACAAGTGTGGGCTGCCAGGGAGGACATGACTTTAGATGCTGAAATTTTTGCTGGTGGGTTTCAGTATCTGCTGATCATATGCATGTTGCCTAAAATAATCAATGCAGTTGATGTAAGTGATGGACATGTGCACTACTTACTAACTTGATGTTGCAGTGCACTAATCACAACCCTTTGTAAGATATGGTATTCCCCATTCTCATTTTCCGTGGCTATCAGAGCATCATGTTCCACACAACAGACTTGTCCATACAATGCCACACTAAGGACTTGTTCATACAATTCTCTTAAGACCTTGGGATTATCAATATTCCTTCATTTTTCAAATTGCAGACCTCCCACACTACTTGCGTCAGACCATCGCAGCATTTGTAATGCTCGATACCATCTCCTCCTTCAAGCTGTTCAAAGGAAGGGAGCATGGTCTAGAGCAACTTGTGGCCCAGCATATGAGACCTGTGGATATCGCACCAGGTGCAGCACGTGTTTGAATTTGAGTTTGCATAATTCAGAAGATTACACGGTGCATGAAAACCACTTGGACCATTGCTTTGCAGGTTCTGACTTGTGCCAACAGGGTGAGGAAGGAGACAGAATGTGGGTGTTGATGGAAGGGGAGGTACTGGCACTACAGCACCTGGCTGAGCCAGTACGCCTGGCAGCACCCTGCTTGATTGGTGACTCCATCATCCTCGCTGATGACATCCCTGCATTCCGGTCCCGGAGCTTCACGATCAGGTCAGGCAAAAGGAAGAAGAGTAACCTTTCAGGCATGAGACACATGCCTTCTTTTTGTGACAAATCCTTGTAACTTTTGTACTAAAGCCTATCTCCCTTGAACAACTCTGCCTTGCTCCTAACATCTGCCATGGACTCATGATATCCTTGCTTCTCCTACTTAGTTTTCACCCTGAAATCTGATGACATTATTGCAATGCCTCCTGCAGGACTCTTGACTCCAGCACTTGCAAGGTTTGGGAGTTACGAGTTGGCTCTCTGTGGCCCATCATGCGCATGTATCCTAGCCTGAGGCTTCTAATGATGGAGCACGTACGGAATCAGGTAAGTACCATGATGCACAAGCATACCTTCCTAAGGCAATTCATCAGAAAACCAATGGCAGGTCCGCTGTAGAACCAATAACACTTGAATTCAGGTATTAAATATCAATTACTGAGGGTACATCAGAATTTCATCTCAACAGAGTCTGATTGCAAGTCCCCATTGCAAACTATGATGTCTGTTATGTGACTCTCGTTTTCAGACAATGGTGAAGCTGGCTGTGGGACTAGCTCCTGAACCTTGGAGGTGTGATGGTGAGGACGAGGAGGAGGAGCGTGACGACTCCACGAAGAAGTTATGCAATGGCCACAGGTCCAGGGAGGACATGAGAGGATGGTGTGAGGCCACTGCCAGCATCTCCAGGGCACTGCTAATGCAACCTCAAGAGACAGTGGATATCTGCATGGAGGAGTTGAGGAAGGTGCGATAGGGAATACACACATCCGCAACATCCATGCTCACGCAATATTGCAGCACTTAGATTAGTGACCACTTATACTGGTTGAAGCAATCAATCACAATGGAAGGCTCGCGTATTGTAGCACTCTCGCTTTCTGCCTTTTCCTCGACCCTCTACTCACTGTCCCCCAGGCCAAGAGTGAGGACGGAAGCCTTCAGGCATTGCTAGACTTGATGCTAGAGTACAGTCAGACCCAAGGCCATCAACTGGACTCCATGAGGCATGGAGATGATGACAACAGCACTCACAGCAACTCCAAATTTTTCAGCTTTACACAGGTATGAGGTAATTCATTTAACAGGGTGTAATTTTTATCACTCCACATGCAATTAGTTATCACATTATCTCAAGGTCTTTTACACTTCAAATGCTTGAATGTCAGCCGATCTCCATGGCGCGTTTTACAATCCTCCTGTTATGAGTTGCTCTACTTCCTTGAAAAATTCCCTGAACTCGACTTATGAACTGTAGAATGACTGTATCTTGACTGATTATGTGCTGAATAAAGATTGCAATATGAATTCTGTCTGAATCTGGAACCCTAGCAGAATTTGTTGGGATTTAATATCTATAAATGTGATTCAATAGATATGACTCTGATTCATTTGTAATCAAGGCATGACTACAAGTCCAAAAATGATGCTCATGCCTGAAACTCCCAATATGAATAACACTTTGCCTGCCTGAACAGGCTCGCATGAATTCAGCCCCAGCCCTCCGACCCCTCAACAGTATGTCTGTCAAGGCCTCACGCCGTCATCTCATGAACAGCAGGTCTGTCGTCACGCGCATCAATAGCAACCGCTTATCTACCATGTCTGTGGGCATGCCTAAGAGTCACTCAATGGCTACAAGCTCCTTGCGAAGCCGGAGCGTGGAGAGGCCCACAACTGTACATGAGGACGAGGAAGGCTTCCCTGACGAGCCTGTTAAAATACAGCTCCCTAACCACTCGGATGTGGTGCAGCCCAAAGATGCGAGGCACGGCAACAGTGGCACAGGGCTGGCAGTGGTAGAGGAGGGCATGCCCACATTCCTCCTAGGGCCACCCTCTGATTTAGTGTCATCTGCAACATCCGCTTGGAAGTCGAGTGAGGTTGTCAACCGTAGACCTCCTAAACCCCCAACATGGTCGGCCACAGATCCGATAGATGAAAACTTACCTTTTAACACAGGCCGTAACAGTAGAGGCCTGACATTGCCAGCATCAGCAACTGCTGATTCTCTAGCGACCAAGTCTGGAGGCAACACAACTACTACAGTACCTCTCACATCGAATGAACCACCAAACAGCGTCGTACTTCCTGCAGCTTCTGCTGCTAGTGCCTCTTCTACTAGTTTAGGAGCAGTTCAGGTCTGCCCCACATGTGGGAGGGTTGTGTGCCCCACCTGCTGCGGTACACTACCAGGGGCGCCTGCCAGCAGGGGTGCCAGTGGTCCCGCCTCCTCTGCTGGCTGGGCATCCATCTCTCGTCCCTCAGTAGCTACCAGCGGTACAGACAGTGTGAGGTCTGCCCTAGGTTTGAACTCATCAACTCACTCCTCAGCTCAGCACTGGAGACCCTCCAGGCTAGGAAGGTGCGTAGGGATGTCACATGTCCTTAGGAGGGGAGCTCCTCATAAAAATCCAATGCAAGACCTAGTTATCAATGTTGCCCTTGGCGTTCAGACTACATGCATTGTCTCATCATACTCCGCAAGATTTATGTACATGTGAATCTGCTCTGGTGTTATCCTTTTTACTTTAACCAACAGGCAAACATTGTTCCGCATATCTTCATTGGTGGATCGTGGAGGATTGGGGAGTACTTCAGTACCAGTGCAGGAGTTTGGGGTAGGGTATACCAATTTTGGTTAAGCATCAGAAACTGCAGGGGTCAACAGGGTAGTGACCGCATCTTCAGATAAAGAATAAGGAGATGCGAGCTTGATAGGGAGAATTCAAGCTGGGTCCATATCGTCATTCTCCAAAACTTTTTGTGCGCTTGCAGTGGGTGATTTTTCAACTATCAAAATACTTAAAATGTCAGCCTAGGTATTACTTAATGGAAATTGTATGTCACAGCGTATGACTGAACTGTTAGACCGTGACGTGTGTAAATATGGAATCATTCAGGAAATATGGACATGATTTTGAGAAATCACCCTTAGGTCTAGGTGAAAAAATAATTAAGCCTTCCTTATGTTGTACTGGAAGAACAAAAAGTGGCGGCACATGCACTACATACGCTTGTACATCTTATGATGAATCTAAACAATGTCCATCAACATTATGCACCTATAACTAGCTCTAAAGGAATAACTGAACTATTTGACAATACAAGCCACGCCCCACATCTCAGTGCAATTAAGTCCTTCCTTGCACACTTTTCATCTTCTAGCTTGGATATACTTTGAGGGTATTAGCAGCAGAGACCTACAGAGTCCAGGGCTCCCCACGACTAGGTTGCACCAGCAGGTTGGCGGGAACACCCTTGCCTGCCAGAGCAGTAGCTGTCGCCCTCACACACGCTGCCCTGGGGTCCACACTTGGTAGGGACGCTAGCAGTGCTGCAGCAGAGGCTGCATCCGACATGAGCAGGCGAATGTGCCCAGGGACAGGATGGTTGTACAGCACATCGCTGCCAGGGATGTCCTTCACAACTGGGAGAGGTGTTGGGGGCGACTCCTCTAGCACCCTGTACATGGACACAAGTACTCCCACATAAGACATTATTTCTGTGCACCAACAATGGAAACAGACATTTATGTGCAGGAAAATATCTGCACTTACTTCGGGTTCCCCATCTTAGAAAAGATGCGAGCCGCAGGGGAAGGTGCAGTAGGAGCCAAGCTTGAGGGAGGTACAGGGAGACGAAGAGGGCGAATGGGTGGCCGTGGAAAGGTGCGAGGAACAGAAACAACTTGCTGCTGTGGGCTACTGGCACTGCTCCCAGCTCCTTCTGCACTAGAGTCCTCCTGCAACTGCCGTTGTAGTTGCTGTTGCTGAGCAGCAGGAGACATCAATGGAGGCCAGACAGGCTGGGCACCAGATGGTGCCGTCCCTGCTGTTGCAGCAGGTGCCTGGGTGCCAGGCAGAGGCACCATGCCATGAGGTGGAGGGTAAGCAGGGAGAGCATCTGCAAGCCCAGGCCTCCATCCATCTCCCATCAACAGGTCCGCAACATCCCTCATGCTGTGAGGAAGTAGGAGGCGGGCTGCATGTTGCGTCCAGTGAGCCAAGTGGGAGGGATGCATCTGCATGAAACAAAGAACAATAGTGTTGTGGCAACGCCATGGGACCAAAGCATTCTGATGTTTTTTACCACTACTGAACAACACAAATGTAAGCCATGGCATAATGACTAAGCGCTATTGCATCATGACTAAGCCTGTAAGCTATGGCGTCATGACTGAGCCTGTAAGCCATGGCGTTATGATTAAGGCTGTAAATGGTCTACTGCTTTAAGACTCAATAAGTCTTCTTCTGTCAAACAACTCAAAGACAGAATTCTTGTTTACCTGTGTTCCAATTGGCACCCCTGAAGGCCATCCCATGCCGGGTACAGTGCCCATGCTCTCAGCAGCTGGCATGTGAGGTCTTGCACTATGAGCCTCTAAGCGGTACGGTCCTGGCATGGACCTGCTGCCATGGCCACCAAGGTGGCGGGCCTGCTGTTGATGTCGCACTTGCTGCAAGTGTGGCTGATAAGGAGAGAGTCTAGGGAGTGGGCTGGGCTGAGAGCTGTTCATACCTGCTTACATAGTCCCATGCATAGAGTGTAAGGAATGGAGTAAGCAAATGACAGAAAGCATGATCATTATTTAGGCTCAAGGGGGAGAGAGACACACATGATAATCCTTCACGAAGCCAAATGTGAGCAGTGACACCTGTAAGGTGTATTCATTGTTTGATAAACTCGATGGCTCATTCAATACAAGAATGTTCTGCAGGGTAGGATATGAATAGCTCATGTAAACAGAGCCTCTCTTGTAAACACCTCTCATGTAAAACCTGCCTCTTAAGTAAAACACTGCCTCTCATGTAAATGACACATTCATCAAAAGCAAGCAGACGCATGGGCTCCAAAATTTGAAAATTGCAAGAAGCATGATCCTTGTTGAAGCTATGAGGTCAGAGACACAAACCCTAAACTCTGAATGAAGTCAAAAGTAAGCAGTTGCAGGGCTTCCACTGACCTCCTAAGGGCCCAGCATAATCTGAACCATCATAGCTGGATCTTCCTCGTGCTACAAGCTGATTCAGCAGCTCCTCGTGTCGTAGTCTTTCGTAAGCTTCACCTTCCTCCTCATCCTGGCCTCTTCCCCTTGACCTAGCAGCCTGCTCCTCATCCTCCCCATCCTGACTACTGCCTTGCAGCTGCTGCTGTTGCTCCTCGTCATCTTGCTGCCGTTGCCTATGACGCTGTTCCTCCTCCTCCTCATCCCCTCCAGAGAGGAATCTCTCACGATCATCTGAGTAAGAGGAGTGCTGCTGCCTACTGTGAGAGCTAAGATAGCCATGGTCAGGGTAGGGCATGCCCTGCATCCTAGCTAGGTAGTAACTGCTGCTCATGTCACCATCCTCTTCATCTTCCTCCTCAAACTCTCCTTCCCGCTCATCATACCTCCCATCTGTGTGGTGTTCCTCACGCTCATACCCGTCTGTAGGGTCACCACTACCCTGTCTGTCATCATGCACCAAAGTGGGGATCCGGAAGTTGTGCCCTTGGAGACCCCCATTCCCGTACAATCTATCATACTCTAATAGCGTGCTAGGGTGGGAGTAGGGACGATCCATAATTGGCAACACGCCCTCCTCCTCCTCCTCCTCTTCTTCTTCCTCCTCTTCATCATCATCCGGCTCTTCTACCTCTTCCTCAGCCTCTTCACTCCCCTCACTCTTCTGGCCTTCCTCTCCTAACTGTCCCTGCTCTCCCTCCTCCTCCTCAGCCTCTCTGACAGCACCCATGTAACCCCTACCTCCCATCATTCCAGGGTTAATGAAAGAGTACATGTGGGCACTGTCCACCAGAAAACTCTGAAAAGCCATCGGGTCACCTTCTTCCAACTCCTCACGTAGATATCCTGAGTGGTAAGAACCTGCAGGAGGTTGTGAGCGGTAGCTGTTAAGCTCGTCATCCTCTGGGAACAGGTTGTCGCTGCCTTCACACGCCAGCTGGCCTCCTGCCGATCCTGTGGATGAGCAGGAGGTTCTAGAAGAGGAGGCAAGGGAGGAGGAGGTGGCTGGGCGAGATCGGCGGTCAGAATCATCAACCTGGTGGTGCAGCTGAGGCGGCTGTGAGGAGCGGCCAGCACTGCGATGACCAAGTGCAAGATGCAGGTGATTGGCTTGAGGTGAGGAGCTAGTGCCCACCCCTACAATTTGAAGCCCCTGGATTGAGGTCTGCTGCGCTGTCAGAAGAGCTGGAGGAGCATGGGCAGCAGCTGCACTAGGTGTAGGAGAAACCCTAGTGGGTCCCCCTAGTGCTTCAACGCTCCCTCTATTCCTCCTCACATGCCTCAGCACAGACGGTGGTGGCTGATTACAGGTAGCTGAGTCACTGTGCCTGCTTGATGCTGACGACTCCCTACTACTGCCCAAGGGCCTGCCTAGTGGCCTTGTTCTAGATTCTGACAGATCCTTCTCATGACCGGGTCCGGTATTGCGGGGTGCAGGTGTAGGCACCTGCCACTCATTTAACACCTCAGAGCCTTCCAGTAAGCGTTGAGCGGAGGATCCCCTGCTCTGCAGAGTGTTATGCGAGGGTGTCCAGGCAGTGCTTTGAGTGTGGCTGTGATCATAGTTTGATATAGATGTTTGAACTGAGGATGGACCCTGCTCTTGCTGGGCATCAGTTGCTGCTGCTGCTGCTGCTCCTAAATGGCTTGTCAGTACTGAATATGCTCCAGGCCACCTAGGGGGCACCATGGCCCATCCTGCCTGGAAGGATGACACCATGGGTTGAGGGGATGAGGCCATGACAGACTGAGAGGAGTGTTGCATGGCGGGAGGTGTGGAAGGAGAGATGGATGCCACTAGTGGTGGTAGCTGTCTTGGAGGTGTGGAGACGGATGATGAGCTGTGAGCTGTGAGAGCTCGATTGAGGGAAGGGACGTCCACTGAGGAGGTGCAGCTGTCCTCAGCATGCAGAGTGTGCTGCGAGCGTAGCTCCAATGAGGGGGGGCGGGCTTGCTGTAAGGTAGGGGTGGTCAGAGGAGCGTTTGAGGCAGCAGAGTATGCCATGTTGAACAAGCTGCGTTGCGAGGAGCCTAGGCGGCGTAAAGGTGAGGGAGTCTGTGCAACTGGGGAGCTGATGCCTCTGCTCAACCTGTTGACACTCTCAGAGAGGTTGAGCGGTGAGGGACGTTGCTGTTGCCTTGATGCTGGGACAGTTACAACAGCCAGAGCATTGTTAGATCTGCTGCTGCTCTGTCTGATCAAGGAAGGTAGCTGAAGCACCGAGTTGTTTGATCGGGTAGGACCATTTCGCTGAGAATATTCAGCATTGGAATGCTGCGCCTCATGTTGCTGCCTTCTGACATCCATATGTCCTGATTGAGAGGGTATTGTCCCGGGAGGACTCACCTGTGAGCATGAATGTGAGCAGCTGTGGGAAGCTGCTGCTAAGACACTCCTCTGGGGAGGTGGAGGCGGTGGTGAAACAAGAGAGTGTCGCATGGAGTTGAACCCATTGTGATTATGTTGTGGCTGCAATTGAGTGCTGCCTAGCACCCTTGAATTCGAATTAGAAGAGGAGGATGCACTGATTGTGTCCAGCTGGACCTGATCTGAGGGTGAGGAGATTGCAGTCGCATTTCCCCTACTGTTGGAATCATGATGACTGCCTCCTGCTGAGGGTGTGTGGTGCATTTCTATTGTCATGATCCCCTGAACATGGCATTACAAATAAAGTTGATGCAGATAGGTGACGTCCCCCCTGCCTCCTCAAGTCGTAAAACTTTCGTCTCAAGAGAAACAACAATGGTTCCAATTATCAGAGAAAATACAAGATTATCGTAACGTCAATAGAAAGAGAACGCACTTGTGAAAATCTGTACCTCGTCGAAGGTGAACTCTGAGACTCCTAATAAAAAAACTCAAAGCATAAAAATCCAGAACGAATAAAAATCTGTCACAACCTGATGCTCACACCTGTCCTGCTGGTTTTGCTGTCCCTCTGCTTCGCTCAACGGTTAACATCTAGCGATATACTGCTTAATATTGAATCAATATTCATCGAAGTGGAGCTAAAATCATGCTAAGGCAAACTAGGTATAGGTACAGATGTTGCCCTTAAGATTTGTGAGGTGAGACTTCTTAACACCATAAAATCTAAAACAAAATCCACTAGCAGAATTAAAACAGGGCCTACGTAGAGGAGGGTTGTACCAAAAAGTCGCAGATTACATCTGGTAGATATATGATTTGAATTTGATTGATCATGCCATAGTGATAATACTGCTCGTAAATCAAATACAAGGACTGTTTATACATATATTTTTTGTGTGCAGAAAAGAGCATAGGTTCGGAGCTGGGAAAATTATTGTGGAACGCAGTCTGTTCTTTAACCCTTCTTCACTTTTCTGAGCAATGAGATTACGTACACATCTACAGAGATGTGCAACGATTAAGCAGCCAATAAGAGTTGTTGCGAGGGCAGGGCAAACTAGTCTTAATGCGTCTTCAGGAATGAAACCAGCTTCAAAGGATTTACAACCTCCAAAGGACCTGCCTACATGTGAGTTCATATCCCTTTGTTTGCAGAGAATGTTTTCACTCAATCTTTTCTTTCTATCCACATCCAGTATCCTCTTTAGAATGGTCCAAACCACTCCAAATAGTCAGATATCCAGACCCAAGGCTGCGAGCAGTGAATGCGAAGATTACTAAGTTTGACAGCAGCTTGTTAGAATTGGCTAAGGAAATGATACAAGCTATGTATTTGTAAGTTGAACATATTCAGGACATTAGAACCCTCAGATAAAGGTCCCAATGAACATGACCTTTATCTGTTTTCAGTTCACACTCATTGTAGTGGTATGAAGCTCTTCTGCACCATGCACCTCCTTCCTGATTCTATTTATTGTTGCATGCATGTGGAATGTTCATTCAGGGATGATGGCGTTGGTCTTGCAGCGCCACAAGTAGGCATCAATGCGCGTCTCATGGTATTCAATCCACATGGAAAGGAGAAGCCAGGCAATGAGAGCATCCTTGTGAACCCAGGTTTGCATTGCAAATATTTAATAAATGTAGAAAATAAGCATATAATGCATGTACTGCACAGACTCATGTTACTAGTAGAGAATTCGTTGAGATTGCTCCATTTTCAGTTGTATTTTCAGTTGTATACTACAATCCTCTTAACAAATCTGTCCCCTGAACAAAGAATGTCAATTCCTCCTTCCTGCAGAAATTGTATCTATTAGCAAAAGCACTGCAGTGGAAACAGAAGGTTGTCTATCTTTCCCGGACAGATGCTCCAATGACGTTAGTAGAACCCTCATCTACGCTGATGTGGAGGTGTGACACCATGTCCCTTAGCTATGCTTGCATGATACAGTTCACTGCGCTATGCTGTGTTCTTCACATCGTCCTCATAAATTTGCTTGTGGAATTTTGATACAGAGACCAAGGGATATCATTGTCAAGGCTCAAGACGAGAAAGGGGAGCCCGTGCAGCTTCAGCTAGGAGGCCTTTCAGACCTGGGAGCATTCATATCTCGAATATTCCAACATGAATATGACCATCTCCAGGTAGGTAATATTCCAACATGAATATGACTATCTCCAGGTAGGTAGTAGACTCTTGCAGTTCTAACATTGCTGGCTGATGAAAACTCCCGCAGTGTCATTTTATGTCCAGAACAAACTTTAAGATGCCATTTTATGCTAGGAAGATTGATCATTCTTTTGTGTACCTTCATGAGAGTTTGTGCCCTGAGTAGATTCCTCCTTGCACAGGGTATCTTGTTTCATGACAGGATGAAAGCCAATGTCCTGGACTCAGTTAGGACTTCATTACAAGCTCTTGAAGAGGAGTTCCTGGTAGCCAATCCAGGTGTGAAGATTCAAAGAATACCAGCTATGAAAGTCAAGAAGGGTTTTTAATGAGAAATATTGAGCATTAAACACTCATTTTTTGCCTAGCTGATGGCAACCAAACTTGAATTGAAGACAGAACTGCAGGAATTGCATGTTTGGATTCTTGATTTACAGACTAATATCATATAGCCAAGTCTGGGCTTTTTCAAAATCTTGTCAAATCCTCTAATGTACAATTTTCATCGGTCTTTCCTACACAAACTAAATACTCCATGATTGTCACTGGGACAATTAGAAATTGCGAAGTGGTGTAAAACTATCAGCTCTACTATAATAAGAACAGGCGCAACAATAGCATTACAACAATAATCAAGAAAGAAAGAATGCAAGTCCGTACTTGCTGTCTCTTCTATGCACAATTTCACCAAAAAGTAGCTTCAACCATCTGGAGTGTAGTAGCAAGCTGAATTCATGATCATGTTTGTTTTTTATTATCAAATATATAATCAATCAAAATCAGAATCTTCATCAGACCCTGTTTTTTGGAAACCTCCTTTTCGCACATTCTTAGTCTGCCCGGGGGCTCCTGCACCAGCAGGAGGTCTTCTAGCCGGATATTCCAAGTCAATTATGCCTTGGTTTGAGAGATGGGTTGCCAAGACATCTGACTCAAAATCATCTTTTCCTCCAACTGCATCAAATCCAACTACGTAGTCTTCCACTTTTTCATTTTTAATCAAAGCCAAAGTAGGAAGCATCCATATCTTCAGCTTTTCGGTCAAGAAAGGGCTCTTCTCAGCATTAATCTGCACAAGCAGGCATGCAAACATAAGTCTTGGAGCAGAACGTAGGTCATAACTGATGGAGTTAGATCAGGCTACACTGTTCACCTTCACAAACTTGGTTTCTATGTGCGATTTTGCTAGGAGTCCAAGATGCTTGTCCATGACCTAAAGAAATGTAAGGATTTTGAAACCATAAATATAAAAAGTTGCAACTGTAGTCAAGAGACGTACTCGATGACACCGCGTACCTTGCAGGGCCAATTCTCTCTATAAAAGTGGCAAATCATGCGTTCTTCGCCCTTCATACTATCAAAGAATTCTTTTTCCGAAAGAATTTCTGAGTATTCCCCATGTCCACGCGCAAGCCATTCTTTACTTTTCTCCTGTTTCTTCTTCAGCTCTGCCATTCTCTGCATCCTTATTTGGGCAACATCTTGCTCGCCTAGGTTATCTAAATGATTTATCTCATCATCAATCTGCTTCTCCAATTGAGCAGCAACCATACCGATTGCTTGCTCTATAATCTGTTGATGCGCCATGTTTGTAGCTGTTTAAGTAATTGAAACTCACAGCACTTTCAAGTAGTAATGTCACGCGTTATGTTGTACGGCTGAATCGTGATCCAAGAAACTAGATCTACTCACTTTTATCTTGGCTCTATTGGTTCCTCTGATATGAGTTATGATGCTGTAAACTAATCTTGCCTGGTTGTTGTTAATCATTATGATGTCTTGAAGTGGGAATGGAGAGGCAGTGAGACTTCATCTGGAATGCATGCGTTCAGACGCATTAGCACTTTCAATCACAACAGAACGAGATATTCAGCGATATCATTGGATAAATGTTTGCATCTGGAGACAAAGGAGTCCCTAAAAGCGCGGGGTACAACGCTTGTTTTTGCCTTACCAGGCTTCTTCCCTCAGCCTCCTGATGCAATCATATTTTCAGCAAGTGCTCAGCCAGTGATCAAGATTGGGATGCTGTGTGCAGTAGGCTCATGGTGTGCTAACAAGGTCTGGCACTATCGCTCTTTCTCATGTGCAGCAGGGAGCATTGATGACTAGACATTTTTAGACGCAGATATCAGCATATTGTCATTGTATGTATAATTTAGTTGAATGTAAGTATGAACTCTGGCCTGAATACATGGATTGTTGCTGCTTTTGTGGTCACCACCATAATCTTGAATCTTTGTTGAATGGCACTCTAGTCTGATATTATTGAACCTGGTACATTTTGAGAATTTGATGATGAGCACTAGCATATTAGCTTATTATAAATTTAATCATAGTGGTCAACATTCTGCACATGAAACATTGTTCTGCAGGGCATTTTAACTGAGGATGGTCGACGCGTCCTCAGTGGAATCACGTATCATGTATTTGGACCTTGTCTTTTCTTAACTAAATTATCAGGTGCAACCAAGAGCTTGGAGAGTAGACTGAACTGAATCCAAGCATGAAAAGCCTGGATTGTGATATAGTAACCAGCTGTAGAGATGCACACATACTGTTGCTCTCCTGATCATTTTTCCTGTGCCTGTTGGCTCTGTTATTATCTGACAATCTCATGTGTGCATATACATATACTTCAGCCACATGTTGAATGATGAAGTCTGTGTTCATTTTTTCCTTGAAGACTTTCCCCTGAGTGAGATCCTAAGACTCTGGCCTCTGAATGCAAACATGGTGTTGACTCACCTGCTGGGGGCTTGCATTGGTCTGTTGGTTGTCAGGCTTGCATCCTCACCTCCTTCCCTGCATAAGCATTTGGTTCTCTCATCATCAGTTGGTGAGGATCCATGAACAATATTCAATCATGTCCAGTATGTCCTTGGGTGTGAATCCCAAGGCACCAAGCATTGAACAATGTCCAGTATGTCCCCAAGAAAGGGTATTGTTTATGCAGCAAGTGTCCTTCTGTACCCTTCACATATAGCCATTTAGGTACAGTGGATAGCAACAGTAGCATTTACAGTACGTTATGATGGCACTCTCACATTCATCCTAATGTCACTTAAAACATCTGTGATTGATTTGATTTGATATATGAATCGGAGCGTTTTAAAGTAATCCTGAATTTGATAAATGAATCAGATATAGGATCCCCCTGATTTAAGACTGAATTTGATAAATGAATCAGATATAGGATCCCCCTGATTTAAGACTGAATTTGAGTTGAGCTAAGAATACTAACTTACTGTCCTACTCAGTTAAGTTCATTGATACCCTTCTTGTTGCAGGTAACGTGGCTAACCTACCCTTGGTGGTTATGGACAGTCTGGGCAGAGATCCCAATGTCATTGCTGTACTGGGTCCATCTGCCTCTAACGGAGTCTTGTACCTCATGCTGGCCTCCGTGGCTGCAACCTTTATACAAGTGTGTGCTACTTGTTGTGCGCTTTTGTCATCATAGCAACCATCATGTTGAAATTGGCTGCATGTTTAATTCCTCCCTGTTGAAAAACAAGTTAGTGAAATGGCCACATACTCTTGTATGAAGCCTACATTATAAGGTTCAATTACCATGCACTTATCACAGAGGCTCAAGAGGATCTCATGATATATTATCCTCTTACAACTTGCAGTGGCCACTCCTGAGCCATTTCATGCGTCCAGTCAAGATCGGGGAGGAAGTTGTCAGCAACCTGATGATGCAAGGACCTGCCTTGCCCCTGATGCAGATGTTAATGTCAGTTTTGAAGGGCTCAGGCGTGCCTATGATGCAGAAGTTGATTACAGTGTTGAAAAGTCCTGATAGCTGGCCCATGGCACAGAAGGTTATGTCAGTTTTGAAGGACCCTGGCTGGCCCCTCCTGCAGAAGATGATGTCAGTGTTGAATGGACCTGGCTGGCCCTTCCTTCAGAAGACAATGTCAGTGTTGAAAGCAACCAGAGACGCTTTCCTGACGCCTCCAATACTGTCCTCTGTGGCTGCTCTGGTCGTGGGGCAGATCCCAGCGCTCAAGGTGTGCACCCTGAAACCCTGATTCACAAATGAGAAAACCTTTGGCTAGAGTAATGAACAGAGTGGTATGTTCCTCATCATCATATCAGGAAGACTGCACAGCCCGTGAACTACCTGCAAATTATGAATCCCATCTGTGGGGGTTGTGGCATTTCAATCCTATGCTGTTTTGGTTCCGACACAAATCATCCCCTCAATTCTAGGCAGCCCTTTTCTCACCAAGTGGTCAGCTGCACCTGATTGGAGAGGTTGCTAACGTGTTTGGTGAATGTTTGATCCCTTCAGTGATGTTGATGCTGGGAGCTAACTTATCAAAAGGTAGATACTACAGACTCAGTCATTCCATGCTTTTTGGACACTCAAGGCTCGTTGAATAGCTCCTCTGAGCAGCATATTATTGAGTTGTGACTAGTCCTTATCAATAATTACCGTCTATGCGTGACAATACTATATTTTCAGGCTTGTAATATATCAATAAATATCAGAAAATTCCATCTGTCAGATATTCTCACATTATGGGATGTTACATACATGCAGGTCCAGGTGCTGGTGAAGTCCCAGCACTGAGCCTTATTTGTACCGTCATCGCAAGGCTTGTTGTGTTGCCTACAGTGGGTACTGCATGTATTCTTGGAGCTCATAGTCTTGGGCTCCTCAAACAATGTGACCCAACAGTGCTGGTGAGCTCGCCACTTTGCAAGTGCTTCAGAGTAAATAGAGTAAAGTGGCTACTGGCTGTGAGTTCAAATGGAATCATATTCAGGTTCACAACCGTTGACTTATGGATTTGATTTTGCAGTCCCTCAACTTTCAAAACTTCCTGATTCACGTAAATGGTGATTTTTTTCTGAAAAGAAATGTGTGTGCCCACTTCCATAACCTTGCTGTGACCTGATTGATGATATTTCTAAGACATGTCGTGCTTTGTTAAGAAGTGCTGCATTATGTATTCTCATGTTGTAGGTAGTAATGTTGCTGACACATGCTGTACCAACAGCACTGATGTTGCATGGCATGGCCACCATGTACAGTGACAAAGAGGACGAAGTTGCGAATATTTTGTTCTGGTGAGATATTGGCTTATGTTGACCTAATTTGGGCTAGCTGTTCTGGCAATTATGTAATAAGATTACCAAAACATGAACGCTGGGAGTTAATGGTGTTTTTATCAACCTGGCTGAGGGTATTCCTCTTGTTGTACTTGTTGCAGCAATTGTTTTCCTAATGAGGAGGTCATTGTCATTATTGCGCATGGACTCTGTTAGTAGGCTTTCTTCATAATGTTGCATGCTTTAGAGTGAAGTTTTTCAAACAAGTTTGTCATGACTGGAAGTCCATGCTCTATCATAATGGCCCTGCAGTGGTCTGCACGATATAGAATTACACTCTCCTTTCCTGAACAGGCAGTATCTGGCTTGTGTCATCACACTTCCTATCTGTATGTCAGTCTTCCTGTCAATTGCTCCTCAACTGGCTGCCAAAGGATAATAATCAGCGCAAGGAGCCATACGGAATATTCATGTACAGCAAAATATTTGTCTGTACAGCACGTCAAAGAGCGCAGTACATATATCAAGTAAAGAAATTTCTGGCAGGGTCTGGCATCATTGGCACAGCCTTTCAGCAGAGGTGCACACTAGTGCACACAACTCTGTCCTCCAGTAGTCACGACATGTGCCGCAAAAAATCTGTAATTAGTAAGCACTCATGACACTACCACGGCATAGTTTACTCCATGCAGCAGCTCTGATGGCCCTGCCAGGATCATAAAAAGATATGAATCCTACAACAACAATCATAACAACCTTTAAATACTATACTGGATGCATCTGCAAGCAACCCAACTTCGTCAGCTTCTCTTCCTTGGCTCTTCAGTGTGTCATTAAAACAGATTGCATCTTGCTGCAAGTGCTATATCTAGTAGGATGTCGTCAATTTAGTCAATTAAATGCAGCCATTGTGCATGGTAGGAAGATCATGAGCTTTAGTGACTAGCAGGCAAGACTGCCTATTGTCTGTGATGGACACCTTATTCAGCAGTCTCTGATCCACTGCTTGTCGAGCGTTAGAACCAATAGTAGTAATGACGAAGAATTATTCAAATAGTATTCTTTTCACTAGGGTTTTCATTAGGGTCTTGCTGATGACTGATGGCATTTTCTGCCTCACAATTTGTTGCAGATAGTTGATTGCTCGGTACAGTTGACACGATTTTTGAGAGGACATCTCCTGCTTTCACTTTCATAGGGACGATGTCTGCAGGCAGAAATGATAGCACCAGATATAATGTCAGATCTAAGCAGAAATAGTAATGTGGAGAGCTGGATGTGTTCATTGTCACTACAGATTTGAGTAATTCCTATGAATAATGCACATTAAACTTGGATGGAGTACCAGTGAATAGCTGTTCACCTTACAGCAATAAATGTAACCTGAGCATTATTCATTACGATCAACTTTGTTGTTGCTAATCATGCTGCTAGTACCATCCGGCAGTATTGTCATCTTGTTCGCAACTTTCAAATTTACATGTTACATGATTAGTATTGTATCATGTCTCACCTTGAAGAAGACTCTGTACTTCACTCCATTCTTTGACTGCTAACGCTGCAGAAAGGAGTAACAAGACATTAGCACGGATATTAGCTAGATTAATGACTACAATAATTACAGAGGAATCGATCAGCATTATGTAATGAGGTTGTGATATATAGCACTGTAGATAATCTCTGTACCCCTTGTTCAGTTGCTTAGTTGTCAAGGCTAAATTCGTAATTTTACAACATAGTTGGGTTTCTAAAACTTTAATGACAAGCGCCATTTAAAGAAATTCAGTACAGCGTGTTCATGACTGATGTCGATGAATCGTAGAGTAGTGACATGAAGCTATTTTCATTCTTTGCTCATGCCAAAAAACCTTTTTGTCACCATGTAAATCAACATTTGGCTGCCTAATCAGTTTCTTTAAAAACCGGGAACTGAGACTTATATTATTAGCTTACCAACATGACTATAGTCCATTTGCTTATGTTGGACGCTCATGTTCTGGAGCGCTAGACGCCCAAACTTGGCCAGGAAGAGTTCCTGCAGCAGGTAGCAGTGATGAGGACTAAAGCTATCGTTAATGCTTCATGTACGAGGACTACAGCAGGACTCCAGCGCAATCAAGTTATAGAAGGTGATGCCTGAGTGCTTTAGTGTTGCGTTGGGAATGATGCGCCAAAGCAAAGTAGTTGTTAGATAAATGGAGGTCCTTCATTCATACTGCATAAAGGCTTCAGCTATGTTGGCACGTACAGTAGCTTTTGACAGCACAGCAGCTGCTTCTTTATTCAATGGCAGGCTGTCAGGGTCAGATCTTGCCATTTTCTGAACTCGACCGACTTGGAGCATCTGCATAACGACAAGTTTTTGTTGGATCATTTTAAATTTAACAAATATAAGCAGAATCAATTACCAAAGCAGCGGCCCCGCCTGCGTCCTCGTCTTCCTGTTTTGAATCCATAACTAAATTTAAGTTAGGATGAGGAACAGCCAGTTTTAGCCACTAGCCACTAAAAAGCACGAAGTAAGCAATGTCACGTATTGAGGTGTCTAAATGCTTCTATCTAAAGAGTGAACACGCTCCTTTCATATTGTACGGCCAACCTTATAAGTGCAACTGCTAGTCAGTTGAGCGCACCGCGGAATGGTTAATCCTTCGCTCTCATCACTGTTGTATTATTGATGAGCGCTGTTCACATGTGATAAGCCATTGTGTTCATAGTTAAGCTGTGCTTCTTTTGTCACCTCTAACAGATTGCATGGAGAGCAATGTTGTGAATCGTATAAACGAAGCTGTTTCAAGAGATCTGATAAACTACATCACTGAGTTTTTAGCTTTTCATGATTTCCCCAGAGCAGTTGCAGTGCTACAAGAGGAAAGAAATGAGAAAAGAATCGCGTTTTCTAAAAGTGTTTGTAACAGGCCAAGTGGAAAAGAGAGTAGGGAAAAGCTGAGAGCTGATTTGGTGAGGAATATTATTCAGATGATGATCACAGACCTCCTCATAACTTGTTGAGTAACAGTTTCACCAGAGCAAATATTTCTTGCATGATATACTGCGATTTTAGTGCTTTGATTATTTCATGAGGACTTGGCGGTTTGCACCTGGAGCTTAATTAAAAGGTTTTTCTTATATACTCATCAGATTCGCTACTTTGAGGAAGGGAAGAGGGATGCTTTCTTGCAAACCTGGCAGCAGTACATTCCTAACAGCTCCGTCAACTATGACCTCATCACTCAGAAGGTGTAAATACAATCTACACGCACGAAATTAACTAAACCAAATGCAATTAACAACATTTAGTTTGTTTCCTGGAGAATTTCATGCTCATTTTTTATCCTTACAGCACAACATCACACAAGTCAGTTTTATAAATTGCTGCACTCCTGCCTTCAACTTCCATACAGCTGGAGTTCAATTTACAAGTATACTTGTCAATATATCCAGTCCTCCCTAGCTCATCAGGTGATCATCAACTACTCAGCAGGATGTGGGATGTGTTTTTTTCCTTATCTTTGTTTCTCTCACAGCTTGTGCAACATCTGTTGTGTACAAAGCAGTGTTCATAATGCACATGACATCAGAGAATCAAACCAAGTCATCTTTGCTAGGAGCATATAGTGTGCATGAGAGCTGAAAGGTACAGAGCTTACTAGGAGCTACAGGAGCTTACTAACATCAAAAAGCTACTGTGTGCAATCCTTGCTATGCTCTAAAACTCATGTGACGTAAAAAAAATATGCTGTTTCTCAAATTGGTAGTACTGGTAGTAACTAACAAGGGAGCAAGAGGTGGTGGAGGATCAGACTGTGGTACCTCAGGACCTCCAGGGAGTAGCGGTGGGAGCAGTAGCATCAAAGGGAATAAGGAGCAGGAGCTTACTGTACGCATGAAAGCTTTCAAAGCATACTTGGAGACACGAGGCGCTGGCTTAGCTAATACAGGCAAGATCAGTCATCCAAGAACGGTGCAGTGCCTGCTGAGGAAGCTTTCTTGCACTAATAAGTGCTCAATTTCACTGCAGCTACCTCCTGGGAAATGACTAAGTTGCAGAAAATAAACAATGCCATGATATCTTGGCATTTTTATTGAGCGTTTATATTTAGCTTCTTTGTTTGATACACAACTGTTGATACGTATCAGCCTTATCATCCTATATCTTACAGTTCCCTGATTATTAAGACAGTTCTGCTAATTTTAGCCCCCTAGTCTGATCATTTCCCTTGTTGCTCATGCTGTGCTCTTGCTTCAACTGATCCTTCTGTTCTTCATAACTCAACAGGGGAATTCTTGGCATACTATGCGCTTCCCTTCGTGCCATCTCCTGAGCATCATCCGTCTTTCAAACATCTGTTCTTGCCAGAGTGAGACTGTTTTGTAAGCATCGTTTCAAGCATGCATTTCCCCATTACATCTTTAACTCTCCCACAGCTTCAGTGCTAGGAACAGAGATAGCAAAACGCTCAATATAAAATTATAGATCCATAATTTCTATTCACGAATCATTGTATGTGTGACTACAGCTTATTTACCCTCATGTAATGTATGTTGGATCTAGTCAGCCTACACTCGTAAGCGTACACCATCTCACTCACCTCTTATTCCTCTTTCCATCCTAAAGTTGGGTGTCTAGCCTTCGTGCTTCTCTTAAGAAGCATCTGGACTCAGTCCCAGACTCTGCAGGGATACCTCATCTTTACGCCATGTATGAAGTCTTCCATGCATCCACAGGTCAGCAGGGGGTGCATCTTCACTAAATACAACTGAAAGCCGAATCAGGATTGTTATCCCCATTTGTGTAGTTGCTTCTGACGCTAGCAATAAGCCCTGAAAAAACGCCTATCAGGACTGGGAGAGACCTTGAGGTTTACCACAATTGTGTCACTAGCTGAACACACCTACTGGATTCTCACTGCTGTTCAGATGCAGAGACGCGTATGTCTCCTCGCGCCCTCATCAGCCGTCATCAGGCATCAACTAGGCATCACAACAGCAGCAGGCAAGGAAGCACTAGGCCTATGTCTCAGCAACAGAGGCTTCCACTTCTCACCCCCTCCTCACGTACTAGTAGCACAGCTGCCTCTGGAAGTGAACCATCAGCCATGGATGGTGGTGACATGGAGATGAGGAGCCGTTCAAGAGGTGGAAGTCGCATCCCAAGCATGCTGCCCCTGCCTGGTGTCAAGGCAGCGCTCTCCCCTGCACCTCAGACACCACTAAACCATGCACACCAAACTGCACTTTTATCATCATCTGCTGTCACCGGAAATCATCCTCCTGAGCAGGCAGGCAACTATACTCCTGATGAGGAAGTGATGTCTAAAGACCTACCGGGCGATCTATTGATAAAAGAAGGGTTGGCTGGGCATGATCCTGCTGCTACCCTAGCTAGCAGCCCTGGGTTCCCTGTACTGGTAGAACACTCCAGTTACATAGATGAGCTGGAGGGTATGGATGAAGTGCTCATGTGAGTAAGATGAGAACACAACTTGTGTTGAAGCAGGTATGTTTTATTAGCAATGATGCCTTATTAATATTGTAGAGCTAGCTGATGTGGACACCATGGTCTCATTGCTGTAAAGAGCTGATGTGGAGGCAATAGTCTTAATGATTTAGAGAGCTGAAGTGGAGGCAATATTCTTCATATCTTTATTATTATCTTCATAATAATTTGTAAAATTTAAGTTTAGGCGTGCTTGTGGATGCCTCCACATTCCTGTTTGTAGCAGAGCATTATGTTTGATTGCGAACCTTTCGTTCCCTACTATCTTTGCTACTGCAGTTTGCTGTAGAAGTTTTTATTCAGATATATTCTGCAGTATCAGCATCATGCATGCACTCCTAATGATCTTCTCATGCTCTCAGCATCATGCATGCACTCCTAACCATCTTCTCATGCGGCTCTATGATGCTATGAAGGAGTACTGTGGTTGTTCCTGCTCAACTTGCTCAAGACATGGCCGTAATTGCAGCTTTTGCTGCCCTCGAAGATGCCGCTGCTGATGAAGGATGCAACCCGATGAAAAATGATGCTTCTATGGCGAATGAGCATCAGGGCGCTGGTGTACAGAGGGCATCAGGAGGTGCAGAAGCTGCAAGGGGCCAAGGCTTGGAGGCAGCACAAGAACAAGGTGGTGGTGATGAGGCAGGCCATGAAACTTTGTCTCCAGCAAACAGAGTAGCTGAACTAGGTCCTCCAGAAAGTGAAGAAGTTATTGCAACTGTAGAAGAGACACATGATGAAAATGAAGCAGGATACTCTGATGAAGACTTCATTGTCGCTGAGGATTCAGGTCATGATAGGAATCATGGTGATGATGCTGTTCTTGGAGCTGCAAGGCATGCTGTGGATGTTGAAGATGAAACAGCAGATGGTGCAACTGCTGTCGGTACAGATCTAGATTCGGTAGTGCCAGCAGACCTGGATGCTCAAGTAGATCTTGTGGAACCAGAGAACGTTGTTATGAGTGCGTTGGGATACATTGGAGAGCCGATGTTAGCGCCATTGGACTACTACTCTATTGTGGCTGCCATCATGTCAGGTTCTAAGGTTAGAACTATAACTAAATAACACCAAACTGTTCTGAACCATCCTTCCCTTGAGTTCTGACGTGCTCCATCTTGTATATATGCCCATCCTTTTTAACCTTGAGATTGGGCTGCATTCATAGATTGATTGCGGGGTGATTTACATCTGGTTCGTCTGTTTCACATATGACCCTAGCCCACAGCTACAATAGATGAGGTTGGCCTGTCTGCTAGGCTGCTTCAAGCCCTCCGTTGGAGGCTGGTGCGGTCCAGGGCAGGCCAGGAGCGTTGGGCAGTCCTTACAACATGGATAGAGGTGGATCTAATGAGATGTTGCCTGAGGCCTAAAAATGGCAAGTCTCAAAAGGAGTCAATGCTGCAGGTGCGCTGGTTTCAAGGTTGGGTGAGTATCCACGCATCCAATGATCATCACTCCTTTCCACGCATCCAATGCTTATCACTCCTTTCCACGCATCCAACATTCATCACTCCTTTCCATGCATCCAATGATCATGATTCCTTTCCATGCATCCAATGATCATCACTCCTTTCCATGCATCCAATGATCATGAGTCCTCTCTGGGAGTTTTATCCACGTCATGTCTTGAGTGTGTACCTCATTTATCTTTTACTATCGCATTACATAAGAGTCCATTCAAGAGCATTAGAGCATCAAATCATCCTTTCCTTAGATCACTTGATTTCAGTCCCACAGTATACTACTGAATTGCAACACAAAAATTCATGTCCTTTTCATAGGCTTTGTCTGAGTCAGATCACCTTCCTATCAAAGAAGAGGTGGCGAGACTGGCTAACGCTGTCTCCTCAGATCGTCTGGGTAGGGTTTACCTGCTCCAAGAACCTGAGGCAGGGACTGTCCTTTCACTCATGGCCATGCTACAAGACAGTGCCAAGCAGCCAGCTCTACAGGAGTTCATTGCAGTGGGACACGCTGGCCCAGCTCCAGGCTCATCTACATCTGTTCATCTATCAAGGTACTCAATAGATGATACCCCGGCTACCTCTGCAGACATGCAGATGATACCAATGCCCCCCAAGCTGCTGAAAGGTCGTTCCTTCAGCCGACAAGGATCCTCCTCCTCTGGCCGACCCTTTACCTCGATGCAAACATCTGCAGTGGAGGCTCAACAGGGACTGAGTGCGGCTAAGCAGAGTCTCTGCACTGATGATGGTGTACCTACTGCCATTGGGACCTCAGCCGCCGTCATCACTGACCTCGTGCCTGGCAATAGTAGAAATGAGTTACTAGGTGCCACAGTGCAAGAAGAGCATTATGGCGGCGCTCACGGTGTAATTCCTCCTATCCTCAGCTCTTCAACAGTTGCGCGTCTGCTTGGATCTGCAAATGTGCAGCAGCTGCAAAGCAGGCCATCCTCAAAGTCTATGGCAAGCTTTATCTCTTCGGTACCACGAGATGACAACCTTGAGGCTGCTGCACAGTACGCTCTCCACTCCACTACGAAGACGAAAGGAGATCTTGGGAGTGTACTGCTGCTGCAGAGTCTCATGGCACTACAGAAGCTCAGCCTGAGACGGCAGGCACAAAGCTGCATGATCAAGGAGGGCCTGCTGCCTTGGCTAGTGGAATTCATGCAGGTAGAGCTGATGTCGCTTTCCTTCATTTATCACAGTTGGTAACCTCCAGAGAAGTGCGACTCATCAGCACTCTAGATTTCTCACATTATTCTCTCTTTGGTTAGTACTTTTCAAAGCTGAATGAAGTCTGAATGGTAACTCCCATTGTCCCAGCCTCTCACATTTTTTACCCTCTCCTACTAAGCAATATTTCCTAAACTGTGTTTTCAGGACTTCTATTCCTTACCAGAGACTTGCGTAGAGTATGGTTGTGCACTCCTTATGAACCTTTGTTTGAGAACAGCAGGGCGTTCTGCTGCTTGTAGCGGAGCAGCAGTAGCTGATGCCAAGCCTGCTCCACTTGCTGGTAGCACAACACAAGGCGCTGATAAACCAGCACAGGGTGTAGCTCCGGGTTTGCTCCGAATCTGTGAGGGACTGGTGGAGAGCAAGAATATGCAGGTATGATAGGACATTCAATGGGCCTTAGAGGTTTGATATCTTTATCTTAGTCTAAGCGGAATGACCATTTCGCTACTGAGTCATGTTTTTTTTCCCAACTACTTCCTCCCAGGTTCGTACTTACATCAATGGCATCTTGTACTCAGTACTCTTTCGAGCGGAGATGCGGGAAGAGGCTATGAGGAGAGGCTTGCCAGATCTGCTGCGGGCAGTGTCTGCTCAATCTTCAGAACTGTTTGCCTCCCAGATCAGCTACATACTATCCAGAGTGAGGCTCCTGGTTTCCTCTGTACCATACCATGTGCTGTACCTCAGGAAGGCATTTAATGTTTTGTTAAGAAGTACTCATCCCAGGCATACTAAGTAAGTAGAGCTTCATCTCTCTGGAAGTTGGAATAGTGTGCACAGCTTCACAGTTTGATTTATCCCTGAACCTTGAACCTGAGCACATCAAACATTACACACTCTTTTCTGCAGTTGGAAGGGGATGTGGCAGCCAGTCAAGAGGTAGCTAGCAGCGAGCAGCTGGACTCAGACGATGCAGAGAAGGAAGAAGGAGATGCCTACTATGATGACGATGATGCTTTTGCAGATGTGGAGGCAGCTGTGGAGAGCTTGGTGGTGGAGCCTCCTGGTTCTCTACAGGGAGAGCCTCTGCTGTGTTCTGAGTATCTTGCAGGATCTGAGGAGGCGCAGGAGCAGGCTCACTTCATGAGAGTGCCCCTGCAGGCTACTGCTGCATCAGAAGAAGAAACAAGAGCACTGGAGCAAAAGAGGGGCCACATGGCTTCAATGTCCTCCATGTCTTCATCCACCAAGGCATGGGCAAAGCGATTCTCTGAAAAGGCAGGCCAGCCAGAAATTTTGTCTGGGTCAGAGAGCTTAGCGTACACCTCATTTGCAGCCTCCTCCGTTGCAGCCTCGTTGCATGCGTCGAGAGCAGCTGCTGCTGCTACTGCTGCTATACGGAGTGAAAAGCGCCAGGGCTCAATGAGAGCCCTGCTGCCTGAGGAGTCTTCATTTTTCCTCTCAGGATCCATTGCATATTTCAGTGTTGAATATGAGGGAGCTGCTCAGCAAAATCCAGGAGCGCCTGATGGCAGCAGAAGAAGCATGGCAGCATCTGTGTCTTCTCCTCCAGGACTCAGAAAACCGTCGTCTGACCATGCCTTTGTGGCAGGAGTCAGTGGTCCAAGGAATAAAGCATATTCGACAGGACTCAAACCTAGTAGGTTGAGTGCAATGCCACTTGAACGACCGATTACTCCAACACAGCTGAGCAGTAACCTTAGTGGTAGGTCCAAACAAGATACGGGTGGAACTAGTAAGCAGAAGCATGTGCCACAGGATATTGTCAGATTGCAGATAGGGAAGGCCAAAAGCAGTGCAACTGCCCCAATGCAGAATAATGACCCACATACAGGGCTGGCCAAAGGCGGGGGGGAACTAATGGCAGCGTCTCACATAGCATATAGAGATCCAAAGGAGTCTGTTAGGAAGACTCGCACTAGGATGGCATGATGCATGCTGTTGGAGTAATGGAAATTATCTTATATCATGCTGCATTGAGGTGTACTACCAGTAATGCTGCGGATGGCGGTGTTGGTACAACATTTTTGTTTGGCGGTGACAGAAACGTGAAAGTGAGCAAAGGCTCTGAAGCTTTAAGGTAATTGCTTTTTGTAAGAATCAAAGAGGTGGTTTACACTTAAGAGTAAGTTTTCATTATTTTGAAGAGCCGTTTGTGTCTTGAGAATTTGTAGATAACAGTGTGGGAAGTTGCAACAAATCAATAAAATCTTGATGATGAATAGGTTTCTGGGCCGCATGGAATCTACATTGATTTATATATTCTTGTTTCACCCTAGAATATTCTCTGTAGACATCAACAATCAATCCAGTTCTGAGGTACAGGCATCTCTACTTTACGACACGAGTTCTCCCTGTGGCAGCTTCGCCAGCATGCTTTTTAATTTCACACTTCTCAACCTGAGAATTGCTTGCAATTGGACGCTTCTTATTGCCCTTCTTCTCAACGTTATGCAAGGATGAGCCTTTCAACACCAATAACCTTCTTGCCGCTTCTGATAAACTAGCAGACTGTAGCGAGACTATGATCTCCTTACTGCCACCTGTGAACTCTGATGCTGCGCTGCAGTCATGATTGCGCCTTCTAGCTGCTGCTGAAGCTGTGAGTGCGGAACCAACAGACAAAGCCACCAACGCTGCTTCTTTCTTCCTAACAAGATCCATCTTTGCATCCTCCTTCTGGGCCTTGGAAATCCTTACCTGTAAAGCCGCGGCATCAGAGCCGTCTTCCTCAGACACTGATTTCAGTCCTCTGCGATGTGCCTCTGTGTAGGCCTGTGTAATCACAATAAAAGAGTGTAGGTCTGTGTAATCACAATAAAAGAGACGCTGCAGTTGTTGGTAGCGGCTCAAGCAGCAACACTCTATCGGTCAGAAGGCTAATTATGAAGGCCAATCATGGTGGTATGCAGAGGTTAAAGCCTTAGAATATCCAACACATTGATCTTCGGAGGCTGTAAGCGACTGCTTGGTACTCAGGCATTCCATTCCACAGCATGCTTAGCAACATATTGGAATTTCACGCCGTAATTCAACTAGTAATGAAAGATACAATGGCTACAAAGCATGGAGCAGGACAGGCTGACAGCAGCCACGGCCACTAGCCGTGCGCCAGTGGAGCTTGAAGCGCACATTAAAGCTACTTACATGAGTAACAAGGGTAAGCGGAGGGCGCACTTAACGACTGCATACCTCATCCATTTCAGGGTCTCTGACTGCAATGATTGCCTCATCTTCCTTGGTGCCATATGCCCTGAAAGGCCCCATCAGGGAAGTGAGGATGCACAACCCCAGCTTACGAGCCATTGGAGGAGCAACAGCATTCCCAATCTATTCCAAACATACAAAGGTAGCAGGAGTTTCAATACACTCATTTGAGAAGCAGCACAAGAACGATCTGATGGGACGTAGCTGGAACTGGCAACACAGCTAGGATGATTGCAATTGCAACGTCATGTCCAGGCTCAGGTTTCATTTGTTCTGAAGGCCATGCGTACACAGTGAACGCACTAGTTCACCCTCTGACAGAGGAGAACTTTACACGATGTTCATATCATGTAAATTTTGATTTCATGTCCAATAGCAGCTTAACAGTGACGGTAGGGAACGCTGTCCTGCTGCCTCACCTTTGTGTATCTTGCAGGTACAGATCCTGCCTCACCTGTGTGTATCTTGCAGGTACAGATCCTGCCTCACCTGTGTGTATCTTGCAGGTACAGATCCTGATGATATTCTCTGTCCCGTTGACAACCCAACAAGGACCCAGTAATCGGGGAAGCCCTGATGGATGAATGATCATGAGATCTAGATCTAGTTACACATGAGCTTCTGGATGAATGAACTTCATTCATCAGGGACACGAGGCTCAATCAGCAGTTGAAGCAGAACACATACCTCAAAGATCATGTAAAGATAATGTAAAAGTAACTTGTGTTTCCTCACTGCTATTACTCCGTTGGCAACAGCATACCTGACAGCGCTCATTCTCCCGAATAGACAACACACGGTCTTGAACAGGGTGAACGATGCGAAGATTGTGCGGCTCTGCTCGGGTAACTACTGTAGGCTGTATACATAATGTTTATGAAGTGAAGTCTGAGATGTCAAGCCTAGCACGAATTTCAGGTAAAAAGGTGCGTTATGAAGGTTGCATCTTAACTATGCATGTTGTGCACAATCAGCCAGAGAGTGATAGAAGCACTCATTTGTATTGTACACGTACAGACAAAGCTTCCATCATCAACACTTTGGTAGCAAATGATTCTCTCAGCGCTGATGATCTCAACTGTTCAATCATTATACAAGTATGAAAGTACACACCTTTTCGTACGAACTTAATTACCTGTACTTCATCGTACCAAACACGTCCAAAGCAAGTCTGTCGCCCTCCCCCTTTGCCACTTTTACCCCCTTGATAAGTTATGCACCACCTGGATGACAGTAATGAACTTGTTGGGAAATTCACTTATGTTCATACCTAGCAGCCAATCTTTATTCCTCTCCTTTGTGACGAGGAAGAAGCAAAAGCACATCAGAGCATTTGCATTTTATCAAATTAAACTGTTTGCGTTAGCCAAGCTGTCAAGAGCTTTCAAGTACTGACAAGACACTGACTAAGCGTTCATACTGAGTAAGATAGTTGTTTTGCATCTATGTACCTGGGACATAGCAAGTCCCCAGAAGGCAACCAAAAAGACTTGGCTGAACAGCCCTCAAGTTCAATGCCGCGCCATCCACCCTTGTCATGATTATCTACTCGGCTGGAACGATGCAGAGACCTGAACATGTACATGTACCAAAACTCAATCTTTTCGCACCGTTTTGGAAAATGTGATCCTCAGGACACCTTCAACACTGATGACACATATCAAAGGGGTAAATGACTAGATCTGTTCTCACAACTCAAACCATAGAGAAAACACTACAGTAAGGACCACGCACTAAGGACCACACAATAAACCCCAGGACTGGTATGCATGCTTTCTTTAAAGAGATACCAAAAGATGAATTCCCTATGGTTGCATCTTGGATTGTGACATGGCGCTTCACTTGAAGGTATTCTAGGGACTCATCCCCAGTGCTGCTTCATACATGTTATCATAACGATCATGAACGAGACCACCTCTCTTACCTAGTAGGTGCCTTGATTGTTCCGCCAGCAGCACATCCATTTTTCTGAACACCAGTCCTTGGTCCCTCCTTCTTGTCAGACTTGAATGCATGGCAGTGTCCCGCACAGCAAGTCCCATTTGAGTTGCTCACAACCCCTGGCATATCCCTACCGTGTCAGAGCAGGTATGTACGTCAACAACAACATAGCCGTACGAATTAATTGCCAAGATTCGTCAATACTAGCATAGTGATTGTTGCTGTTACCTGAAGCCTGCACCCTTGAAGCTGGGAACAGCTACCATACGTTCATAATCATCTGCGTTGCACTGGAGAGATCTGTGGTCTCGCAACCTAAGGTCCTCTCCTTCCACTTCCTCCATCGCTGCTCCTCCTCTCTGCATCTCTTGAATGGCCCTCTCCACTTCATGATACACCTGCAAGAGAGTCAAAGAGAATTCGTTTATATGAGGCACATGCTGAAGTCTGCTTTAATAAGACAGCTTCGAGATAGGAAATGAAGTCAAAACATGCCTATCTTATTAGTCAGGAGGCAAAGCCGTAATGGTCAAATGTTGCGCTGTACCTTAGCCCCAAGCTCAGCAGCATAAGCCTCTGCCTGGGTAACCTTTTTTAACTCAGCCAGACTTCTTTGCAAGGGGTCCTCAAGAGAATCCAGGTAAGCAGCCCACGTCTAGGAAGTGCACAAAGCAAAACATCACATGGACCAAATCAGTAACATATATTTACGTAGATATGGAGGCTACAAGTTATGACATTGCAGCGCTCTGCACACTCATAATACCTGAGCAGCAAAATTTCGCTCCTTTTTTAAATCAACTTCTGGAGTGGCGTCCTCCCTATCGGAGTCCCCGGCACCAGCTTCAGAATGTGAGGTCTTCTTGAGAGCCTTTACTGCCTTCTTACTTTGACTTCTGCTCCCACCTATCTCCTTCTTGCTCTTGGCAGGTACTGCAGCTGATGGCCCCTCTCTGCAAGGAATAAAACAAATCTAAGGAAACCTAGACAAGCAGCGGAAGCGCAACTACTTATACTACAATTTTCCTGGAACTGGAAAGGCATAATACTCACAGTACCACACTTTAGGAAATGTACAGATTTTGACACAAACTGAAGAAAGGCAAGGGTTTTTCACCTTCTCTGTTGTTGGCAGTGCTTACACCGCGTAACACACATACCTGCCATCAGATAGCTCACAAAGCCCAGCTATCGCTCCCTCTGCGTCATCACCATCAGAGCTGCTTGTTGACTCTTCTTCGTCAGAAGATTCATCACCATCAGATGCACTACTCATCTCTGCTGGAGACTCGTTGCCAGAGGACTCTTCTTCTACATCATTTTCTATCACATCTTCATCACCCTCCTCGACATCTGCATATGCTCATATGAGTTTTTCTGAAGTCATGAGCCATTCATCGTCACCCCTTGAACTCTTTGAGACATCAAACAAGCCATATATAAGAGGTATTGCAAACTGATTACTGAAGGCTGCTTTTATGACTTTTTAACACCCCCAAGGCTTTACCAGACTAAACTCTATAATGCTGCATGATAATCAGCAGTCATCTTCAATCGTACCCAAAAGAAAGCCAGCAGCTACAGCCTCCTTCCGATCATCTGCCAGCATCTTCCACAGCTTCCGTGACAGAGCAGAACTTTCACCACGGCTCACCCCTTTTCTGCAGAAGAAGGCTCGGCCCAAGGCAGCAGGGCCCTCTGTCTCATGCAGCATTAACAGCTCAAGCAGGTACGTAATGTCACTCTTTGCCATCAGCTTATCAGCAGATATGATTCGATCTGATAGGCTGACATCATGGCTGAGGGGAGGACGTCTCAGGTAGACCTGCCAGGGACGAGTGGGTGGGCACCTGATCCAGGAGTGGCAGGCAGTGGAACAACAACACTGACATTATTTTGATGGTGAACAGTCTATGTGAGGGACAAATAATATTATGAACTTGTTATACATAAATTTGTCAAGCTGAACAAAGCATGAAGTCCTTCAGCATGCAGTCACACGATCAATCCTCTCTACACCCACTTCTGAAGTACTTCAAACACTTCTCACTCACTTGTACACTTGACCATCACTCATTACACATCACACTTCTCACTCACTTGTACACTTGATCATCAGTCATGCAGAAGTTGCTGATGTCAGGCAAGTCCTCCAAGACGTCACCATTCAGGTTCATGGGGTATGCTGCTTGCATGGACTCTATGCTCTTGAATGTAACTAGACAGTCCTGCATGAGAAAATGAGTAAGCTTGCAGGGGCTCTATGTTCATGAAACCATGCACTCCTGCTGCTTAAGAGACAGTGTCAGCTACATACATGTACATGTTAACTACAGCTGGGTGCACTTTTCAACCTTGCCTTTACTCAGTTCTTACTAGGTGAATGTATAGGACACACTGTCAATACCTTTCCTATTTCAGGGACAGGGGTCCTGAAGTCAGGACAACGGTGTGATGGCTCTGGGAAGCTGGGCAGAGGCATGCCTTGTTGTGCACTCCACGTCAGGACACGGTATCGACCCTGACAGGAAGTGATAGAAGAAGATCTAGGCTCTGAATCATGGAGAATCCTCATCTGCATCAAGATCTAGATCCTCATCTGCGTTAAGATCTAGGCTCTGAATCATGGAGAATCCTCATCTGCATCATTACATGTGATCATCCTAATTGCATCTGACATTCCTGCAACTGCTTTGTACTTCATGGAAAGATTGCAGTGTCGTAGTAAAGCAGCACACTCTGCAGCTTCCTTCGAGGAATATGTCACGGTGACAATAGCTGACTTGTTCACACCCTTGATCTCAGCTGCTGCAATGACTCCCATACAATCATACTCATCAACATCTGTTCATCACTATCTTGGTAACATGAGGTTACCTGTGCGCAGCCATGATCTCCTGCAGCTATGATTCCAATGCGACATTGGTATCGCATAGCAGTTATGGCAGACGCCATGAACCTCGCATACAGAGCATCCTCCTTCTTGAAGCAGTCCTGGTGGATGCAATAATGTTTCAGTATGTGACATTTACCGGAGGTCATAGAAGAACGAGTATGAGCCAGGGGGCCAAGGTAAAGCTTGTCAGCAATCGGGGATGAAGCAGCTGGCTTAGTAGCCATTAGCTCAAGTTGAAATGGAGAAGAAACAATATATGGACTGATAAAGGCAGAGCTTGGTTACGATTGTGAACGCTGCCTCACAACATTTGGTCTTGGAACTTGGTGACTTTAAACCCTAAATATCAAACCCCCCTTATCTTACCAGGACTTGTTCCATCAGAGTGAACTTTGGCATGAACCATTTGACAATGTCATAGTACACACAGACCAGACGGTTTTTGGGGTCATTCAAAATGTCAAGGCGGGCTGCATTGCGGTTGAGACCACTCAGCTGCAAGGTAAAAAAAACGAAGGAGGGCCAAACTCACATCATACTATAAGATGCAGAATAGTAACCTTTTTAAGCAGGGCTCTGCACTTAAGTGACACCTTCAATTTACCAGGTGTTTTACAGGATGTGAGCTAAATACCTAATTATTGTTTTCTCATTTATGACAAAACACTCAGGTCTAGACCCTATACCCTTTAGAACATCCCCTTTCATAGACGAGGTTTTACTCACTCCTTGGCATGGCGGCCCTCCCATGATCATGTCTACATCTCCCCTGACCGGTATCTGCAGCTCAGCCCGCTCTCTAGCCACAAACTCTCTCATCTCAATCTCACATGCTGGCATTTCAGAGTCCTTCACCCACCGCAGCAGATCATCCCTGTTGTAAGAAATAAATTCAAATTGCATAAGATTAATCTCTGACACCTAGCAAGACAATCCTGGACAAAACGTCCATGTGTTCTGCCTCTTAATCAATCCTAGAACCCTTCATACAAATACAAACCTAGAGGAGATCCACATGGGCTCATTATACTCACTCATAGCCCTGCACCAGATATTCCAACCAGCAATGGCTTCTCTGCAGGTGATCCAAGAGGTGATCCTTGCCTTGCCCACTTTGGCCACGTGGGGCATTATCGCCTAGCCGGACCTCAAAAATGTACTTAACCTCCTATAAAGACGAAAACACATACCACATGCGCTCATCATGCCTAACTTTAGCCAATCAGCCATTTCACACGTTGAGACCCTTATCTGTGGAAGCTCAATTCCATTCTATGATAACCAGCCATCAATGCAAGCTTGAAGTAAATATACTGGATGCAATAATAAAATGAAGGGGTTCTTCTTGCTCATCTCAACACAAAAAGTATGGAACACCATCTTCATTTATAGTTTTATGTATGCAATGGCATATGCAGTGTTACTCACCTTCGAAGGCTTATCAGCAGGAGTCAGAGGCTTAACAGCCTTAGGATGCCACTTGCTCAGGACTTCAGTTTCGTACAATTTGCTGAGCATGAGGGATTCGTCGATGCCCCGGACATAGACATGGCAGCTAGGGTCATTGACTTGATAGGCACTGGACGCATCGTTACATATGTCGAATGCCCAGCGTGCACGCAACTCCATACTCTTGCCAAACATCTGAGCTTTCTGGCACAAAAAACTGGTGCCGCCAGCCCCAGAACACAATTCCATCACATTCAAAACCTGACCACAGACACAATGCCATCCTCAGTTCCTCACAGTTCTGAGCCTTTAACTTTCAATGTGCAGGCAGAGTTTAAGATTAGGGTTTAGGTTGTCTTGTAAATCATGGGACATGTTGTCCACATGAAAGTGACACAGCAGGATGCTGGAAAAGTGTTGATCAATAATCATCCCAGAGATGCCATTATACAACCCAATCTGCTCTGTCCTATATTATACGGATGTATTAACAGCTGCACTAACTTGCTCATTGATGTATTAACAGCTGCACTAACTTGCTCATTGATGTATGCCATATGTTATACTGATGTATTAACAGCTGCACTAACTTGCTCATTGATGTATGCCATATGTTATACTGATGTATTAACAGCTGCACTAACTTGCTCATTGATGTATGCCAAACTCACAGTCCCATTTTCCATCTGTTTGTAGGCTGGCTCTTCACCATCCTCATAATAGTCTCTGAATGTAAAGAATTTGCGCGAATGAATCTGATCATACCTGAATCATGAAGGAGAGAGAACAAGGAGCTCTTCTTGTCTCATTTAGCATGAACAGGGAAGTATTGAGTATTTCAAGGGTTGGCCAGAGAAACTGCGTGTACTGAATTGTGACGTATCTGTTTGTAAGACGACAGCAGTAGGCTCTGTACTAGGCATCAATTTTAAGAGATCTCACCAAAGCGTGTGCCTGGCCATGTTAAGAGGCACAGCCTCCCCCGGCTTGATTCGCTTCACTTCTACCTTCCTGCACATCCCCACACCGCATGGCATTGTTTGAGAAAAGTGAGCTCCAACCAAAGACCAGTATTCAGAATGAATCACTCATGCCTCAGGCGGATGTTGGAACAAAAAAGATACTTAGAGTAAAGAATGCACTGGCAATTCTCATACTTTGAAATGGATCTTTGCAGTGAGGTATATTTCTAACAGAGATCCTAGAAAGTTATCAGGACTTTTGACTCTATTGTACTGAGGATCTGGGTTTACCCTTGCTCTTCATGCTGAGAAGAAGAAAGCCATGATCATGATGAGTTACCTGTTGATGGTATCAAGTGCATGCACTGTCACCTGTTGATGGTATCAAGTGCATGCACTGTCACCTGTTGATGGTATCAAGTGCATGCACTGTCACATATTTCTCATTGTCCTCATCAGCTGCCAAGAAGAGCCGACTCTTCAATTGTGGAACCAGCACTCGAACGCCTACCACCTGTTGTTGAATTAGAATAGTTCATGTCACCTGATCAGAGATGTGCCATTAAAAAATAAAATGCTGTGTAAGATGTCCTTAAATGATCAAATATCTTTAGTGATCTGGTGCAGCTAAGCAATGCGCAACACGAGCCTACCCTGACTTCCCATTCACTAGTTTAAAAGACGTACCTCCTTATGTTCATTACGAACAGATGCCCCCATCACCGTCTCAACAGCGTCGTAGAAGTAATGCCCACAAAACATTTTCTTGCCCTGTACATGTACGTAGGTAGTACAGCAACTAGTAAGAGATATCGCACTGGCCCAAGTTCTTGTTGAATTAGCTCATCGGCATGTATGTGGTGGATAATACTGTGAAAACAGTAGCCTGCCGACACATACAACCTTGCAGAAGGAACTTTTTCTAATTGCTGCCATCTGATGAGAGAATTATATGTTCTACCTTTAAGTCTTCAAACAGTTCTTTTACAATCATGAAGAACTGAATGTCGCCCCCTTCAATGGCAACTGTGTCTCCTAGGTGAATCTGTGCGTTTTGGTTACAGTGATGAATGAAACCAACAGGACAACGTATTTCTGCACTGCATTATAGTCCAGAGCAGACAGCCAACAGGATTAAGCAAATTATGACATGTTTAAAAAGTAGGACGTTAAATATGGAGGCGAACGAAAGAATGCCTTCCTACTGTTCTTCATTTACTGCTGACCCCTACAATTATGTTCTGGACTGACCTCCCCAACATCTTTACATCTTACACCTACGACAAGCGCATGTAGATCCTTAAGTTTCACAATATTAATTTTTGTATGTGCCATGGTGTTCAAAGTGCATAGAGAAAAGTTCTTGCTACATTTCTGCCAGCAAGACTTGGAGATATACCTTGGAGAATTTGATAAATGCCTAGCTCAAAGCATGTATGCTTACCAGAAAAATGCTTATGAGCAATCCACATTTGATTATACTGCATAGGACAAAGACATAATAGTTAAAATCATTCTTCAGACAATCATGCAAGACAACTTGTGTTATTACCACATGATCCGGCAGACCGTCTGCATTCGGCGACACGTATTCCTTCGACAAAACATCTGAAACATAGCGAGAGGGATACCTCCTCCCTCTTTCCTCATTCGACATTGGTAAGCCGATCCATCTCCATTCATCATCGTCACCTGCATCACGCTCTTTTCGCCTCTTTACTTCAGGTACTGACATTTTCGAGTTGTGGAGCATTTCTGCTGCAGTGTTTTTTTAAACCTTTTGAAAAGGCGGGAAGTGTGCCGTACAAAATCAGAAATAGTCTTTGCTCGGTAAAGACTACTCCTCGTGAGAGATTTTGCCATGGCCTAAATTTCTTTGTGAGCGGCCATTGTGAAAGACAAACTGACAGATTTTTCGTACACATCAAAAATCTAGATTCATTTCAGCACGAATGAAGCTGTAAGCATAGGGTGATCTACTCTTAAAACGGAGTTCATTGTGGATGAAGGACTCATATAGCACCTGATGAGTCATATGGAATTAGGAGTGTCTGGTCTGACAGAGGACTGTATATGGCAGTATAAGGCAGTAGTAGTAATATATGAGTAGCTGTGCCCTAAATGACTAGGTATGCAAGAGGGAATGTAGATGATGAACGCATGTATCGTTTCAAAGATGCAAGAAAAGACAATGGGGTAGAAAGTGGAGGATTGACTCTCCTGTAATCACTGGCATGTGAGAGGTAAGCACATTCCAGCAATCAGTAGCATTGCCTCATGACCTTACTTTAGCACAGCTTTACACCTTGAATAAATTACTTAATTACATAAATGAGCATTGTCAGAAATTCAGTCATTCATTGTGATGAAATGTGACAGTCCCTCACAGCTTATCATTCTCCCAGTCTACAACAGAATGACCATTTTGTTTTGTCACAGTCTAAGGTATTGAGCTTCAATAAAACCAGCAGCTTCAAACTTCTTACTCGTGGTTTTTAAGGTATATTTTTATATTTTTGTTATACGTTAGCACCCTGCTTTTCAATCAACAGAGCTACCACATTATTGTGGCCTCTAAAAGCAGCATAGTGCAGAGCAGTCTCCCCATTCTGCAGTAACCAATAATGACTCAGTCATAGCATGCAACAGTATCAACAGTTGAATGACAGCAGGCGGAACTATATTATCTTAAAAACAGATGTGGCCAGCAGACACATACATCACCTTCTCAAGGCTGCTCTACACTACACAGGTTAGAGTTACAAGCAGCATCAGTGGTACTCACATTGCCCTTAGCTTCCTTGTTGGCACCCTTTTCAATCAACAAAGCTACCATATCCTTGTGGCCGTCCTTAGCAGCCCAGTGCAGAGCAGTCTCCTCATACTGCAGTAACCAACAATGACTTAGTCACAGCATGCAATAGTATAAGCAGTTGAATGACAGCAGGTGGAACTGCATTATCTTAAAAAGAGATGTGGCCAGCAGACACATACATCACCTCCTCAAGGCTGCTCTACACTACACAGGTTAGAGTTACAAGCAGCATCAGTGGTACTCACTTTGTCCTTAGCTTCTTTGTTGGCACCCTTTTCAATCAACAAAGCTACCATATCCTTGTGGCCGTTCTCAGCAGCCCAGTGCAGAGCAGTGTACCCAAACTGCAGTAACCAATAATGATGACTCAGTCATAGCATGCAACAGTATCAGCAGTTGAATGACAGGGGGAACTGCATTATCTTAAAAACAGATGTGCCCTTACCAGGCACATACATCACCTTATGAAGGCATATATGCGTACAATAAATTTGTAAGCAAAAAAAGCAAAGCTTACTTCGTCCATGGCTTCCTTGTCGGCACCCTTGTCCAGGAGGTCCTTCACCTCACTCAAGTTTCCAGCTTTTGCAGCAGCTAACAGGGCACCTGGCTCGGGAGGCTTGGCAATGAAGATAATGTGGCAGATGAGAACACAGGTAGAGATGATGAATCCAGCAATAAAACAGAGTATTTTAATGTGAGATTATCAGGACGTGCAGCAATAGCCGCAACACAGTTTTTGATTAATCAGCCTGAGCTATAATTATGTATCTACAATGTTAAGGTAGTTAAAGAGCTAGTGTCGTTGCATAGGATTCCTTGAAATATGATTGTGAAAACAGCAATGACAGCAGTATCACCAAATAATCTTACAAACGTGTGTAAGCTGCGCTTCAATATAGTTAAAGTGTATCATGTTTCAGGCCCACTATATGCTACTCTGATACCTGATGAATGGACACTGCTGCCATGCCCGTCTCCAGCCCAGGAGCAGTAGCGTTCATGTTTGTACCTCTAGTCACTGCCTTGAGAGGTCTATATAAGGTATTTCTGTTCTAAGCTCAAGACTACCATATTATTCACACTCTTGAAAGTGGGACATGTCCCATTTTCAGGAGTGTGGACCAATCATGAGGTAGTCCGAGATATAAAGACAATACTATTATGTGCAGTGAATGAAAATGCGCATAATGCTGCTGTAAATGCCTTTCAGCGGGAAGCCTTACCTACACGGAAAGTCACCTATATCTTACTTAGGTAGTATGTCTGACAACCTCATGCCTTTCAGTGCAATTTATATTCATTCCATCCGAGTGGCGTGATACTCGTTTTCACACGTTTTCACTTGCTCACATGCATGCAGTCTTATGCCCTGCAAAGGACTTAACATTTTTATTTTTAGAAATGCAAGTCTTATATTTAGAAAGTGAATGATACAGGTTGCTCATTTTCAGCAGGTCGATTTCTCCCCAGCTTTGTCTCTGAATTTCCTACATCAAATATATCATATAGATATGTAAACCTCATATTATTATTACCAAGCTATATGATGTTGTATCTGAGCCATTGTCTAATTCTCGACCATCGTTCGATTACCTAGACTTTTGAGCGCAAAACTTTGCTAACAGATTCTAAGAGAGGACAATGTAATGCTAGAGAAGAGTATGAAGTTCCTCCCAAGGTCCTAAGGGATAATAAGGCCATTGGCTTATCGCATTAAAGGTGTCCATGTATCGTTAAAGCCCTATTAAGCTGTTTAAAGCCCAGGGACTCGTCGTAGTGAAAGGTTATGTGCAATTGCAATAACTATGAAGTTCTTATATTACAAGGATGACACATAAATTTCCAAATAGTAGAAGTAGAAAGGGTATTTCTTCATATATCTACAGGTTTCCTTGTAGGTACAACAGTTCTGTGTGTTACTCTAAATTCCATTGTGTCACACTTGTCAAGCCTCCAAATAGAGACTAACAATATAATGTGACACAAACTTGAAGCTCAAATCTTGTTTTGATTCTGAATGAACAGCGCTGCTTGTTCAATGTCAGTTGTTTTTGTATTTGCTCTTACCTTACAATGTCACATTGAGTACCTTTGATGTGAATTAATGACGCTCCTCTGGATGTTGATGTTTGCTTTATGCAAACTTCTCAAGTTATACCTTCATATTCTGATTACTAAAAGTGCACTTGTCCTCAAGCAGATGGGAATGAAGATAGCAGGTATCACATGAAGTTCGTACAGTTCTTCATTTCTGCAAGCCGTGCCTAGAAACACTTCGTCATGTCTACAGCATACAACTTGCTGTCTATGCGTTTGACTATTTTGACTTGTCAAGTTTTCCGTACAATATTGAAAGTTGTAACGAACAAAGAGCATTGTTTTGGCACGGTGTGAAATGCAAGCGCACAATTATTGTAGAAGAATGGATCTCTTTTAAATATAGTCTGCTCTATGACGAAAGGTGTCAGTACCATCATCAAATCCATCATATCTCTGATATGTTTTCAGGGAATGACTGGAGTCCTTGGTCAGGGCCAAGCTGACTGCTTCTGGACTGTTTCTGAGTTTGCAGGTACAAACGTGCATGCTTCCCCGATCTCCTAATTCGATAGGAACTAACGAGACTTGTTTTTAGTGAATGGAACCGCAATTTACAACAGCAGCATTGACTGTACCGGTACTGGTGTTGCACCGTCAGTCGCTGCCGCATCATCTAGCATAGTGGAACACTTCGTGTACTACACATACAACGGTTTGTGTCTGCTGAATGTATATACTCGTGATCATCGGGAAGAATAAGTTTTAATGCATCGGTATGCAGGCGTGGCAGAGCTTCTTTTGAATGAGACAGATTACCCTTTTGAAGCCTTCAGCACAGCAAAGTCCATGATTACTGTTGGCTTCCTACCCAACAGTTCCGGAACTTCTTTAACTCTCAAAGCTACTGTCAGCGACCTCACCCTTCCCTACCCACTCAACTATGCCCTGATAGTTAACTCCGTAGAGAACTTCACTCTTAAACATAGCACTTTTGTAAACATTTCCTTTTCTCCAGAGTTGTTCTTCAGTGCACAAAAGGGGGCCTTCTTTTGGGAGGATGCCGCTACCCAAGTGGACCCTCCCAGTATATCTATAGAGGATGCAGTCTTCTCCGACATCCAAACCTCAAACGCAGTTGGGGCAGTATCTTTCCCAGCCACCATAACTTCAGGACTTGGATTTGAAAGCAGCAGCATCAACATTCTCAAACATCCATGCTGTGGGCGCAGGCGCAGCTGTGTTCCTTGGCTATGGCTGCACCCATACTGCGGGTCTCACTCCTGTATCTTTTACAGACTGTATTTTCAGCTCTAACTCGGGTGGGATGATAGGCTCTCCCTCAGTGAGCACCCAAGGGGGAGCTTTATCCCTAGGACCTTCATGCTCCTATCACATCACAAACTGCACTTTCAAGGACAACAAATCAGGCGGCTCTGGCGGTGCCATCTCTCTGACAATGAACGCACAAGCTGGTGTCTTTGCGGAAATGACCATAACAGACAGTGCTTTTGTCAATAACACGTCTGGCGCAGCATGTGGGCTGTCAGGGACCACTTGTGCCAGTCAAGTGTGTGGAGGAGCACTCCAGGTAGGAGAGACTTGTGCTGTTAGCTGATGTTACTAGAACGTCATAGGAACTGCTGAGGTAGCCGAAATAAATTCTTTTTTTGGTCATTAGCACATGTTGTTTAAAATTGTAGATCAGCAACAGTTCAAGCCTGGTGGTGCGCAGCTCTGTTTTCAGTGATAACGTAAACGCAGGAGGAGGATGGGGGGGTGCAGGTATGGAATCAGTATCCAGTTGCCCTGTGCTGTGAATTCCTGAAATAGCTGCAACAAAGTCGCATCGTCCTGAAAACAAAATCTGATTTACCTGTGCCATATTTACAATGCTGTTGTTGCGTAAGCTTGCAATGTGAATGACACAGAGCATGACACTGCGTTACATTCAGAAAGTGCTCAAACCTTTTGTTCGGTCACCCTTTCCTGCACAGTTTGCCTTGGGCGTATTCTGCAAGGCTCAGATCAGCCATTAGGCCCGGGTGAGGCTCAGGCTTGCGGCAGCAGCTGTCCCAACAATGCCACCTTCATAGGAACCTCATTCCATAACAATGCTGCAACAGCAACAGCATCCTATGGAGGAGCAATCATGGATTTGGCCTCTGATGGCCTTGTTTTCGACGCCTGCACCTTCACCAATAACACTGTGAGTGAACCATTGCAAGAAATTGCCGAAACTGGATTGTCTAAACGTAAACATGCAATTAGTAGTTGCAGTCGTAGCTTCCAGCATCTACTTAGAAGTTGAAGTAGCTTCCAGCATCTACTTAGTAGTTGCAGTAGCTTCCAGCATCTACTTAGTACTTTGCTACCTGAAGTAGGATATCAGCAGCAGCGCTTTGGGTCTTTTTCTAACTAGACTCACAGCTAAGAGCAGTAAATTTAATGCAAGCAGTAATCTTACCTTAATGCAAGCAGTAATCTCACTTTCTCTTCGGGGTTGATTGAGAGGGTCTGTTACGTCTGCGTTCCTGATCCTCAGGCTGGATCTGGAGCAGCTATTTATAGTCTGTGGAGTAACTCCCTAGTAATCCGTGGTGGATCAGTCTTCCAGCATAATGACCCCAATTACCAGTATGGGGCAGTGGTGGTGTCTGATATGATCACGGGCCTCAATATCCAAGGGGCTACCTTTTCTGACAATGCCTGTGGGAATTCAGTACCAGCCGCACCTGCAGGAGGTGGAGCGGTGAGAGTGAATAGATTATGCACTCTTGCTGACTCACATGTCAAGCAGACAACAAGCAGACGCTCCTCTGAACGACCATCCTTATTGTACAATATATTGGACACGACAATTTGGACATGATAAAAGTCTGTGTACATACTAATTAACATCAGCTTGAAGACTGTGTATTGCATTTCATATCAGCACTGGCATTTCCTCTCTTGAGACTTTTAACATGATTACAGTGTTCTATGACTGCTCTATGATCCTATGATCAGGTGTACATCGAAAGACAGCTGCAGCAAAACCCTAACCGCCCCAATTTCACAGTCAACATATCAGATGCTCTTTTTGAGGGAAATAGTTGCTTCAATGGTGGCGCTGTGTTCATTGGCTTTGCAAGTCACACAGTAGGGCCCAACGTGACCTTCAACAAAAACGCTGCTACTACCGCCAGTGGAATAGGAGGGGCGCTGGCCATACAGTCATTGGTGAGTAGGAGGGGCGCTGGCCATAATACAGTCATTGGTGAGTAGGAGGGGCGCTGACCATAGTAATACAGTCATTGGTGAGTAGGAGGGGCACTGGCCATAATACAGTCATTGGTGAGTAGGAGGGGCGCTGACCATAATACAGTCATTGGTGAGTAGGAGGGGCACTGGCCATAATACAGTCATTGGTGAGTAGGAGGGGCACTGGCCATAATACAGTCATTGGTGAGTAAGAGGGGCAATGGCCATAATACAGTCATTGGTATGTAAGAGGGGCAATGGCCATAATACAGTCATTGGTATGTAAGAGGGGCACTGGCCATAATACAGTCATTGGTGAGTAGGAGGGGCACTGGCCATAATACAATCATTGGTGAGTAGGAGGGGCACTGGCCATAATACAGTCATTGGTGAGTACGTTCTGCTTGCTCCCTAGTAGCCGACCTACTATCATGAGCCAGTAGTAGCTGGTCATGCAGCTTCTTCTTTAATTGCTGGTAATTTGTATATACTTGTTCCTTCCTTGAAAAGGCTCTACTGAATACTGCATCCGCTGCCTTTAACCAATGTTGTGACAACTGTAGATTCCACCACTAGCCGTAATGTTGTGACAACAATAGATTCCACCACTAGCCGTAATGTTGTGACAACTGTAGATTCCACCACTAGCCGTAATGTTGTGACAACTGTAGATTCCACCACTAGCCGTAATGTTGTGACAACTGTAGATTCCACCACTAGCCGTAATGTTGTGACAACTGTAGATTCCACCACTAGCCGTAATGTTGTGACAACAATAGATTCCACCACTAGCCGTAATGTTGTGACAACAATAGATTCCACCACTAGCCGTAATGTTGTGACAACAATAGATTCCACCACTAGCCGTAATGTTGTGACAACAATAGATTCCACCACTAGCCGTAATGACCTCCTTAATCCTCCTTGTTGATATTCCTCTGAGCAGACAAGTGGCCTTCAGGCACCTCTGTACTCTGCCATGACAAATATAACATTCTTTGGCAACAGCGCTCCCTTTGCTGGAGGAGGTCTATGGATTGAGGGCATTTGGGATCCACACCTTTCTTCCATGACTTTCAGAAACAACAGCGTGAGCAGCCTGACAACGATCACCATTGGAGAGAACGCAGGTGACTGCTGCGGACGACTGTTGCGGTTGCAACTTTGTGAGGAAGTCATGGAATGTTATAAGTGACGGTGTTGTGTGTTACGTTGAGCATTTTGGAGATGATGCATGTGGCTGTCTTCCGAATCAGATATTGTAACCTATGTTGCCGTTAATGACGGCTAGTCCAATATAGTCACAACCAATGCTCTTAGTTACAACCAATGCTACACCTGAACTTTGCATTATTACTCTTTGAAAGAACAGTGTAAGAATTTGTGCCTACAGCAGTGTGCTTCTCAACTGTCTTGTATGCTACCATTACAAATATGTTCTAGTTATGAGAGTTGCTGCAGTGATTTACATCAACTCTCCTGACTTCCAACTAGTGCTAGCCAATTGTACACAGGTGGAGGCATGTATGTTGGTTACTTACAGCCCATCAACCTGAAACTAAAAGGCTTGTCCTTCATGGAGAACTCAGCGTACACAGGGGCAGGTCTTGAGGTGAGATACTGCTAGTGAGAAGGTAGTCTTGAGGTGAGATACTGCTAGTGAGAAGGTAGTCTTGAGGTGAGATACTGCTAGTGAGAAGGTAGTTTTGAGGCAGCCTAGTAGTCGCTGGCACTGATTATGTAATGCAGGAGGTGGTGCCTAGGGTGCAAGTAGTAGCCTTGCAATACATTGTGATATGAATGAGATAGACGTAAGGGGTTCAGTTTTGAATCCATAAAGCTGTGACCAAGCTGTGACTATGCAATGAGAAGGGCAGGAGCAGAACTTCAGGCAGGTATCGATGTCAGGTGTCTTACAATTTGCCACAAACATTTTACTTTTGCATGGCATCCTCAGGTTTTTCAGACCAATGTTACCCTTGAGTCGTGTTCCTTCATTGGCAATAGGGCAGCTTATGCTGCAGGGGGGTTCAGGTAAGAAAGAGTAGCACGCAATACGTATTGATTCTTTATTGATGCTAGAAGTGTCCTAAGGCAAGCAATCACTGCATAGGTCTTATCAACTGTCAACCTTTACGAGCCTTGTGCAAGTGACTGTTGTAAACAGCAATTTTAGCGAAAACTGGTCTGGTGGATATGGAGGTGGCCTGCAGGTGAGAGGAGTTGGGAATAAAACTGGTCTGGTGGATATGGAGGTGGCCTGCAGGTGAGAGGAGTTGGGAATAAAACTGGTCTGGTGGATATGGAGGTGGCCTGCAGGTGAGAGGAGTTGGGAATAATCACCAACACTTTTTTCTGAGGAAAGAAAACTTTTAATCGCAGCACCTCTAAATTGATGTTTCCACTACACTTACTAGCATAGTTCCTGCTAATTTAACATGCATGCAATGTTGTGAACCATTTATAGATCACCAAGGCTGGCATCGTGCTGTACAATAGTACCTTCTCTGACAATACTGCCAGCACTGGAGGCGGGGCTGTTGACTTTGAGATCAGTGCCAGGAACAATAATGATTTTATTTTGTACGAACAGCCGTTACAAAACCCATACACATGGACAAACCAGGTCAGTACCTCTAGGACACTGTGCAAATCAGTTACTTCTTAACTGGCTTCGGATTTTCGTTGAGATCTTCATGGTCGTTGCTCTCACTCTTTTTCTACAATGATACCGACATGGCTGGCTGCATGATGTTCAGCAACAGGCTTCTGTTGCCATGTCCTCTCTATCTTTCAAATGACAAGTCTCCAAAGTCTTTTCTGTTTCTGATCCTCCCATGCCGCAGTCTGTGTACATCATGGCAAGCAGCTTCCACGGTAATGCTGCTGGCGTTCAGGGGGGAGCCATCTACATGGACTACTCTTCAGTCGTGATCAGTGGCTGCAGCTTCAGCAGTAACACTGCCAAGTACCTGGGAGGAGCAGTCCAGGCAAGCAGCTGCATCAATGGCTCAGTAAATGTGTACAGCTCTTCATTCTCAGGGAACAGCGCATCAGGAGGGACTGGCGGAGCCCTGTATTTCAGTAGCTGCAATGCCACATTCAACAACACTAACATGACAGGGAATCTGGGCGGTGCGGCAGGTGCAGTGTATTCCAATCTTGCGGTTGCTGACACAGACAAAGTTGGTCAGTTTCTTGTGAACATGGATGACGTAAATGCAAACAACAATACTGCAGTCTCGGGCCTGGGAGGCTGTATCAGCACGGTCGGTGTTAATATCACTGTCTCTAGGGGAGCATGGACAAACAACAAAGCATTCAGTGGAGGAGGGGTGGCAGCATGCACAGGAGGTGGTTCTGTTATATTGCAAGCCATCAATTTGTTGCAGAACAATGCTGCGTTCTCTGGTCATGGTGGTGTGGTGAGTGCATCCTGATTGATCATACATTATGTCCCTGTGTTCTAAACCCTAAACAGGGCTAGAACTAGGCACAACTTACAGTTCATGCCTTGACTTTCATTGCATGATTGAATCTGACACGACGGAAGCCTCTCAGGAAGTTCAAGATACGAGCACAATGCAAGCAGTCTAATAAGGATAGCTCTCTGAGGGGTTCCTTGCATAATACTGTTGTCGTCAACAGTGGTCATCATGACATGTGAACTGTTTTTGCTGATATGGACAATGCCCCCTGGCTCTCTTAACCACCTTAGATGTGTGAATTGTGATTTGCAGCTATATATGGACAATGCCCCCCTGGCTCTCTTAACCAACTTAGATGTGAGCGGCTGTACCGCAAGCTCCTTAAACAATAATGCAGCTGGATACGGTGGTGTGGTAAGCTCTGAGTTCCTGAGCTCTTCCAAAGACTGTTACAAGATCCAGTAGATCTAGACCTGTGGAAAATTGTTATATATCGGCCCTGGATTTCTACCTTTGGATTGAGCTTGCTAGACAGCTGACTTTATTTTCATGTTGGCTGCCTTCTTCAGGTGTACTCCTCAAACTCCCGACAGATGACTGTCTCTAACTGCAGCTTTGGGAGCAACAATGCATCTGGCTCTGGTGGAGCGGTACGATTCCTTATTGAAACCTGTAACTTGCTTTGTTCAATTTCGTTTGTTATGGATTTAAAAGTAATAGTTGTGCAGTCAGCACACCACAGCAGAGGACATTCTTGTTATTGTATATAAATCATTTCGCTTGTATACCTGAACATGGGAGATAGCCTTCATGCTTAGTTTACTCACTGTGGTTTTATCAGGTCTATGCATCTGGCACACAATATCTGTATATCCTTCTTTCAAACATTACGAAGAATGGTGCTGGAAGCTCAGGAGGAGCTGTAAGTAGTTGACATAATCTTATTTTTGCAACCCTTACTTGCTCAAACTAATAGTAAATTTGAGTCATTGTTGCTTTTCTATGCCTGCATTATCTGGATGTGTACAAGGCTTAAGTCATGAAATTTTCTGTACTCACAATCTGCACGCCCTCAGGTGTTCATGTCTAGCGGTCAACTTCTGTCTATCAAGGGTGTTGATGGCTCTTTGAACAGTGCAAACCAATCAGGAGGGGTGGTGAGTCAGATGTGCAGTCCTAGTTAGGCCCCTCTGCTTGAAAAATCTTGTCTTTAAATACAAACATAAGATCTGCTGCTGGTAGTGCTTCAAGGGCTGATAAAGATAAGTAATTTTCTATTTCCCTAAATCATTATATATATTCTCAGCTCAGCCTCAAAGAATCATGTTTTATACGGTGAGCTGCTGATTTTCTGCTACTGTCCTTGATGAGTAGATTTGTAAAAAGTAAATCTTCAGATGCACTATGCATTATGTATTATGTCTTTTTTTACCTTCTGTGTTGTGTATCGAGTAGAAAGATTATGTGCTGCCTTGGGCCCTTAGTTCACAGAGCTGTGTGTCATCTCTTGAATGTATCCCTTTGCTTAGGTATCAGTTTCTAACACACAAAATGTGTTCCTGGAGGACATCAACACGTCCAGCAGCACAGCTACTCAGTCTGGTGGCGCAGTGAGTTACTTGGGACAGCATACATCTGCTGTAGATTATGAGCTATAGTAATGGATAGAGTTTGACCTCTTTATAGCTTGACACTGTGCTGCACAGGAGTCCATTCATCTTTGTCTTCTTTTTTCTGAATCGCTATTTGAGACAGTTGCTTTGTCTGGTCCTCTGATGCCCACATTTCTGGGAAAGGTGCCATGGCAATGACGAGACCTTGTTTTCCACTCATGCAACTTTTTTCTCTCAGGTTTCGGCAACCTTTGTCACTAACCTCACGATTGACCAGCTGACATCAAATAATTGCTACACAGCAGGTTCAGGGGGAGCAGTGAGTAACAAAAACAACCATGTATAATGCCTACGTCATGATAATTGCAACATAATGTGCCGATGTCAAGAGTCCTCATGATCGCTACATTGATCTACTACCACTAAGCCCTGAACCCTGAACCGGCAAACACGAAGTACACATAATGATGATAAGCACAGGCCATGACTCATTGGATGCTCCTTACTGCTTTCTACTAAACTGTTAGTTAAGTGTAAATGATTCATTATCTCGAGTCATTATCATCATGTTGGTTATCATTCTCAAATCAAGAGAGCATTTCTCTTGTTGCTTGATACAGATCTACGCCTCTAGTGCTCTTTATGCAGCCATCACAAACTCAAACATATCCCACAACATTGCAGTCGGTTCTGGTGGAGGCGTAAGTTGTATTACCTGCATTCGTGGTATGCAAATAAGAAATGAAACAATAATATCATTAAACAATGCTGATAATCGTTTATCATGATCAGAGCACGACCTTATCAAGTTCGTCAACTAGTTGTGCTTTGTGATAAGCTGTGAATAAAGTGGTCCAGTGTGACCTTACGAACCCTAAATCCTAAACCCTAAAATGTTCCCTGTGTGTGTTAAGCTCTGAAGCATCAGAGTTTCTAGCTTGAGGTTGCATCCTTTTCGTGCTTCATCCTGTACAAAAAGAGTCACAGTCTGCTGCTAGTAGGACGGGAAGTAGGCCACCACACTATAGGAAGTGGGACGTGTTCTCTCACTTGCAGGTGTTTGTGGCAAGTGGCCAACAGCTGTCAATCAAGGGTGTTGATGGCTCAGTAAACAGTGCAAACCAGTTAGGAGGCGCGGTGAGTCCTTTAGAGTCCTTCATAGCCTGATTGAATATTATCTGTGACAAAAAAAGATCTGGCTGTGCTTCCATGGCTTATGATTTTATATTTTCTTAGTTTCTGTTAGACTACCAGCTTGTACACCAGCCCGTTACTAAGATTTGTCTGCGGCAATGCTTATATCTGCCCTCTTCTGTTGAGTAATAAGCGCGTTGCGTACTTCAGGTAGTCATAATGAGATGTACTTTGATCTTTACCATCATGATGAACAAGTAGGGATTATTTGAGCTTGTCAAATGAGAGCGTTGATGTTCAGATTTTGACTCTTAACAGATGATGTCAAGCTTTGCATGCACCTCCTGCAGGTATCAGTTTCTAACACACAGAATGTGATCCTGGAGGACATCAACACATCCCGCAGCACAGCTACTCAGTCTGGTGGAGCCGTAAGTGTAGTGGATCGTACATCTTTAAATCAAAAGCTTTGTAATATTTTTTTTTAATAACTTTGCAGCTTGACATTTGACTGCAAAGGTCAACTAAGCTCTGTCCTGGTGCTAAGTTTCAAGCATAATCTGTCCAGCCAGTCAAGAGAAGTAATCCAATGGAGGTTGCAATTAGTAGATCTTACAGACTGTACGGACACTGGCAATTTGAGGCCATATCGCAGTCCTGTTTTTACATCAATTGTTACATTTGCTCTAGCTGAAATTCTGACAAAGATTATGACACTGACTGTGATGTACTCAACTCAACTCCTTTCAGGTTTCAGCAACCTTTGTCACTAACCTCACGATTGACCAGCTGACATCAAATAATTGCTACACAACAGGTTCAGGGGGAGCAGTGAGTAACAAAAACAGTCATGTATAATGCCTACTCATTTCTTTGAGCATGGGATGCCTAGGCTATGTCAAGAGGAATCCTCATTCCTCTTTTTAATTGTTCCAAACAATAAGTGCATGTTTTAGGCCAAGGTTAAAATTCTGATCATCGTTACATGTGATAGATTCACAATTATGTACTAGGGAACTTGTCCTCACATCACACACTTACTTTCTCTGCTTGTTGCTTGATGTAGATCTATACTTCAACTGCACTCTATACAACCATCAATAACTCTAGCCTTTCCAACAACATAGCAATCGGTTCTGGTGGAGCGGTAAGTCTTATTAATTGATGTCAACAAATTGTGATTCTGTGAGCACCGCCTTCATGATTGTTACGACCATGATGATAACCGAAATAACAATGATAGTAAATCCCTGTTATGTGCTTGTGTTGGCCTGAGTGCCTGTATTGAGAGTTGACCATCCCTGAGTTCCCTCTTCATGCTAAGTACTCCATGATGAGCATTAAGAAGCATTTTCCCTTTGAGACCGTTATTTGTGGCTTGCTGAACCCTATGCAAAGCACTGGGAAGCAATACTACATGTACTCTCCTCTGCAGGTGTTTGTGTCTAGTGGTCAACAGCTGTTAATCAAGGGGGTTGATGGCTCAGTGAGCAGTGCAAGCCAGTCTGGAGGCGCGGTGAGTCTGCTTCAGTCCTCAGCCTGATTGAAATATGTAGCTTACTAGTCTGTGTCTGAGCCCAAATCAAGATCTGATACTGCACAAAGAGCTGTCAAGATGTGTTGCTTGTGTAGTGCCTTTTAGATCTTCTTAGTAGACCTTAGATCTTCTCAACTGAATGTACTTATTGCCTTCTGCATAGGTATCAGTTTCTAACACACAGAATGTGATCCTAGAGAACATGAACATATCCAGCAGCACAGCAACTCAGTCAGGCGGTGCTGTGAGTGCAAAGAATTTTACATTTGTAAATGAGTATCAATGATGTCAAAAGTCTCTTGATTTCTTACTAGAACTTTGCTGTCTGATATTTAAATATAGAAGTCATTTCTCTGTCATGATAATTCTAAATCAAGTACCTGCATCGTTTAGAAGAGCACATTCGTAGCCCTTTGTGGGATATAGAAGCCGGATTATTACTAGTACATGGGGCAATAGCTGCTTACAGTGTTGCATTATCATCAGCAATGCCTTTCCCCGTTCTACTATTAGTAGCTGCTAGCAATGTTAATAAAAAGATTCATCTGCAGTAACACTGATTAGTAGGCTGCACTACTCACCTTTCTCACATCAGGTTTCAGCAACTTTTATAACAAATCTTACCATTGACCAGCTGACATCAAATAACTGCTACACAACAGGTTCAGGGGGAGCAGTGAGTAACAAAATTAGTCACGTATGATGCTCTCATAGTGACTTTGACATCTTTTGCCAAATATCATGTATTGAATTCTCACAATGTATGTTGTCTAGCCTGTTCACTCTTCCAACTATGACTTCAAGGAAGGCACATGGAGACACCCCAAACAATATGCATATTTTAGGTCTGTATTGTGTTGTCGCTACTTATGAAGTTACCGCCATCATCAATTACATTTAATTATTCTCGAATAGTCATTCGTGTATTTTATGACCTTGCTTGTTACAGATCTACATGTCCAGTGCTCTTCATACAGCCATTACAAACTCAAACCTCTCCAATAACATAGCAATTGGTTCTGGTGGAGCGGTGAGTCCTGATTGCTGGAACTCAGTTGTGACTGTCACAGCAGGGTAGTGATTGGTGATACCCAAATGTCAAATGTGATAATGAGAACACCCTTACAGCTTGCCATCATCACTAGAGCATCTTCACTGATTGTGAAAGCATCCTCATTGTTTATTGCTTGCTGTCAAACATGTACCTCATGTTGATGACCTCTGAGACATAGTATCCTGCCTCTGAATAAGTTCGCCATCCATGTTGAGCCCTACTTCAGCAGGACTGGACACAATTAAGGTGCACTTAGCTACATGTACATTTTTGAACATAACGATATCACCTTGTAATCTTTCATCATCATGCGCAGGTTTACACATCAAATGCCAACACACTTGATATCTATGCTGCAAACATCTCATACAATTCAGCATCAAGTCAAGGAGGGGCGGTAAGTTCTCAATACTGCTGTAAAGATTATGAGCCTAGTCCAATGAGTAGTATGACCAGCATCTGAGTTTAAGAGTACACCATGTATGATGCATTGAGAGCCTACTGTTCTCTAGAAAGTGCTAAAATTATGTCCGCCTGCCTGTATTTACTCCTGCAGATTTGTGTGTATAACTTGTCAAGCTATCTGTCCTTGAGTCACACAAGTGTGGAATACAACAGTGCAAAGGACTCTGGTGGAGCGGTATGATGACCATGATTTACTGTTTCAAACTTAACATCATTCTCTGTGATGTGCATGACTGTATACCTCCTTCTGTCTTCGCTGTACTTTCAGTATAAATACTCAATGTCAGGTACTTGACCACCGCTGCAGATCCCCTCCCATGAACCTAGTTGAATTGCACTTCTGACCTCTGATTGGTTCTCACTGCAGGTGTATACCTCCAATAGCAATCAGCTGCAGCTCTCAAATCTGAACCTGACTAGAAACTCAGCCACAGGGTCAGGGGGGGCTGTAAGTATGGAAGATTCCTTTTATCGCATACCTCTGTTACAATTCTATAAAGCATCTGTTTTATACATTACGAATATCTGTATGCTCCCGTTTCTACATGTTGCTAAAGCGTCTGTTTTGCATACTATACTCCAAGGTTTTTGGATCTAACACTCTACTTATGAACGTTTCTGGTGGCGTGAATATTTCTGGAAATACTGCATTGGGATCAGGAGGAGGGGTTAGTGTCCGTACAACACTGCCATTGCCCACGAATCAATGAATCTAATCCTTATGTTTTAGTGTGCAATACAATGCTTTGAATGCAAGTAGCAATCATGCAGTGCAAAGTTTGTCAATTATGCTGTATACATCATGTCCTTTCAGGTGTACTCTCTTGTTGGTGGCTCCTTGTTACTGAGCAACAATGTGAATCTCACCAGTAACAATGCAGGAGGCTCTGGGGGAGCGGTGAGCATCCAGGATGAGACATGCCAACTGAAGTGCCGATTCTGATTAAATTCTGATTGAAAGCAGGATCATGACACACTTTGCTTTGACTAAACAAATACTTTTCGTCATGTCAAGCATTCATTATGGTAGGTACCTAGATCTGAGGCTAGTTTCTAGTCATTTACCTGTTGCGCAGATCTATGCGTCCAACTTGACGGACACACTCAACCTGACGGGCTTGAATATTGTTTCAAACTCGGCATCTGAATCAGGAGGGGGAGTAAGTAAAACATATAAGATTCTCAATGGACACATAATATTTACAAAAGCTCATTATTATCTCAAGTCATTCTTCCACAGGTTTGTTCAGCATGCCCATCGTAATATCCTAGGTTTTTTCATGTTTGCAGCTGTATGTCAACCATGCCAATCAGTGTGTGATCAGTAGCACCCTTCTAAACAATAACACAGTGAAAAGTGGATCTGGAGGCACAGTGAGTACTCATCAAAACACTGACAGAATGATTGATTCAGAATACCCGCCGATGCTAAGTCTGTGCAACCTTCTTCCTGTATTCATTATCATCCACATTGGTAACATTGAATTGAATTGCTGTAATTGATATCCCAGCACATAGCATCACTCTGTGCTCGGAACTGCTACTTAGCTGATGCTGCAAAATTGCACTGCTGATGCATTTAGTCCTGCCGATCACTACACTGCGCATGGCCTGCACATCAGAACTCCCTTCTCTTTGTGTGCACAGTTGTATGCCTCTGGAGTTCAGACTCTCCAAGTTGTCAACTCATCCCTGACGAACAGTTCCTCCTCTCTGGCTGGTGGTTGCATATGGGCCAATGTGACAGGCTGCACCCTGCTCTCCAACTCCTCTTTCTCAACATGCACCTCCTCCCTCTCATCAGGAGGTGCTGGATTCTTGTACCTGCCACCTCAACAGCTCAGCAGCAACTACCAGAATTTTAGTGTGAACAGAAGTGGTTGCCCAGTTGACCTCCTGCAGAACCTATACCCTGCACTCTCTGACTCAGCGCAGGCATTGCTTCTCCCTACACAGCTATCATCAGTGCCTGCTTCTATTCCCACTTCTACTCCCAGTGGGAAACGCAGGCTGGAGGGTACCTCCCAGCCATCAGAATTCTCTTCTTACATACCTAGTAATAATGACTCTTACATCCTGCCCACACTTTTGATCTCTAGTGTCAATGTCAGTCTTGCATCCGCTGGAACAAGTGGGGGAGCACTTTACCTGCAGCTGTCTCCTGGCAGTACAGCTCTGATTGATCAACTGAATGCAGGAAGCAATAATGCCATCTCCAATGATGGAGGTGCCATGGCAGTTGCCATGTCTGTCAGTGCGTTGAATAGGTAACACCTTGGTGGTGCAATGCACTGCTACTAACCTGCATGGATGAGTGCAATACACTGCTACTAACCTGCATGGATGAGTGCAATACACTGCTACTAACCTGCATGGATGAGTGCAATACACTGTCATCCTTCGAGTTTTAGCACTTTCTTGCTACTGAAGAGGTCATCTTACCACTGTGGGGCTTCCCGTATAGCTTTAACGTCTAATGCCTTTAAAACTTAATGATACGCTGGTACTCCCTGACCCTGTGCCCTCAAATGGTTGCAGCGCTTCTCTCGGAAATGAGTCTGCACCTCAAGCCTTGATAAACATAACTAACTCTAACCTGACGTCCAACTTGGCCATAAATGGGTATGGAGGAGCTCTGGCATTGAGTAGTGGGCCCACAGATACAACCATGCAGGTAGAAAATGGGTATGGAGGAGCTCTGGCATTGAGTAGTGGGCCCACAGATACAACCATGCAGGTAGAAAATGGGTATGGAGGAGCTCTGGCATTGAGTAGTGGGCCCACAGATACAACCATGCAGGTAGAAATACTAAGAGCTTCTAAGAGAGCCTGATACACTACACACTGCTTTTGAGTTTTTGAAGGGTGGGTACATCTCTTGATTTTTTGCACATAAAAGAGTATTGAACATACAATCAAAGTAAGTTGCATTACATCTCAAGCCCTGTCATATTCAGATGATCAACATATTCTGCTTATGACACAGGTGAGTCTCTTCAACTCCTTTGTCGCCTCAAACGTTGCAACCCGGGGGGGAGGCATCTCAATCCAGGGTTCAGGGCTGAGCCTATCCCTCCAGAACTCAACTGTCCTGTATAACAACACTGCTAGAATTCCGAAGAGCTCTATCCCAGCAGTATTTACTTCCACACAAACTAGCAGTGGTGGATGCATCTACGCCCGAGGATGCTTGAGTGTGCTCGTCAGCGGAGGTTCAAGACTTTCATCTTGCACAGTATGTTCTTGAAGACTTGTGTTATCAGCTATAAATCATGCTAAAATAGATTCATTCAGATTCAGTACATGCATGCATTACTTCCAGTTTGATAGTGAGTAGTTGGGAAAAGGCTTTGAGGGGATGCCAACTGGCCACAAGCGTGCTTTATGCTACATCAATGTTCAAACCTGTAGGCTATAGCCACTAGCAGCTACTAGTAGACAGTTTTAAGGCTCTAAATGTTGCAGGCACAACCCTCTTCCTCCATCACTCAGCCTTCCTATGGAGGTGCCATCAGCATTAACAGCTGTTCTGCCCTAGCAGTACACAACTGCTCCATCACTAATAGCTCAGCAGACAGCGGAGGTGCCGTTCACGCTTCCACTACTACCCTTCTCCTTCTCAAGGACTCTACCATCTCCAACTGCACTGCCACAGGAGTGCTCCCTGCGCTGTCTGCAATCAATGCCACAGTGCAAAGCTCTGTCTATGGCACAATAGACAGTTTCTCGGGCCTGGGGGGTGCTGCTCAAATCTCAGGACAGAGTGCTGCGCTCTTACAGCGTTGTGCCTTTGAAGGTAACAGTGCTGGATCCTTCGGCGGGGCTCTTTCTGTGACCACAAATTGCTCAGCAAAGGCTCAGGCCTTGTTGAAAAATGCCTCACAGGTCAGATGCAGGTTCATTTGACAGCACACAACTGACTTACAACTGACTTACAGGTCAGATGCAGGTTCATTTGACAGCACACAACTGACTTACAACTGACTTACAGGTCAGATGCAGGTTCATTTGACAGCACACAACTGACTTACAACTGACTCACAGGTCAGATGCAGGTTCATTTGACAGCACACAACTGACTTACAACTGACTTACAGGTCAGATGCAGGTTCATTTGACAGCACTTGTGACTTACAACTGACTTACCACATCACCCTCTGACTCAATTGACAGCACTTGAGACTTACAACAATTGACTTACAACTGGCTTACCACATCACCCACTGCTGATTCTCATGTTATTTTTGTCCAATAAATTTGATCAACTTATTACTTTGAACATGAAATCTCTCCTTGGAGGAAAATACAATGCTGAGCTTGAGATCTGATAAGGCTCAGAGTCACGCTACCACGACAAATGGCCCTCCAATCATATTTCATGTGATCTGAAGTAAACCACGTGATGACCCTACTAACTCACATCATGTGCTCTGTTGCACAGCACAATATGTCCATCCCTACACTTGCCTACCTTCCTACCTTCCTCACCCCTTACTTGGATGTACTCTCTCCTCTGGCTGCACGTGCATCAGCAGGATGCTTCAGCACTACCTTGCAGCAGTGCTCTGTTAGGAACAACAGTGCACAGGTGGTAGTACCGCATAGCAAGCATAGGCAGTATCATTTTACACAAAATAAGGAAGTACTCAGGCGTTATTATGCTGCATGCGTTTCAAGTTCTCTGGATGCCTAGTCTAGGCTTTTACGCATGAAGGGAGGACAAAAATCTGGCAGTTCTGAAGCCTTAGTAGACCTAAAGTTCGACCTCTTCAGTGCATCACATTGTTCATTGCATAACAAGCTGAGCACCTACTTTCTGCTGAAGTGTGAAAATTGCTGCTTCCTGCTTAACAACAGGTTTCAGGTGGTGGAATTTTCTCATCCAGCTCTACTGGCCTCTCCCTGACAGGTCTTGGCTTCTCTGATTTATCTTTCTCGCTGCAGTCTCCGATAGACCAAGCAAGCCCAGCAGTAATGACAGGTACTATTGTTTTGCTCCATGCAGCTGTTTGCATGCATCATCATCTTCCAAACCTTATTAATATGTTTCTGCCAGCATGAAGCATCTAATTAAGACTCTGATCCCTCTCATTGCAACTGTGTCGGCTAGCAAACCCTAAACCCTAAACCCTGATCCCTCTCATTGCAACTGTGCAAACCTACTAGGTGGGATCATATCTTATCCCATCAATTCAGGATAGAGCTTAGTAAGCATGTAAGCACTGCAGTAAGCTTGAGCTTAGTAGAGATTTATTTTGCTTGCAGCATACCATCCACTCACCAACCTGTCTAGTCAGCTGGTGGGCTCCTCATGCAATATGCTTGGGAACAAATGTTTTTTGGGACAAGGGATGAATGTTGGGACTATGCCTGCATCAGTAGCGTTTACAGTGAGTTTTGGATGTGTGTATGAGCGGTACATGGGATGTTTTTTAGAATTATAACACACGGTAATGGCGATAATCACTAAGTGATGTGATGCAAGGACCATGGAACATGGATCTCATGCATACAATACCTACTCTTTATGCAAGGACCATGGAACATGGATCTCATGCATACGTACTGTTTCCTACATCAGGGTCAGGCAACACAGGTGAATTCAGCAGCCGGATCTACCGGCAATGCATCAGCACCCTCCATTCCTCTCGTCCGCTTCACAGCATCTGGATCGCTAGTCATACCGTCCACCTCACCCATGACTGAAATCAATCTACCATTATACCTCCTTGATGCTCTGGGGGAGAACGTCACTGGTAAATGTTTTGTTTTCTTTCAAGTATCCTTTTACTAGTATTCAGAGGAGTGCGGCCCATTGTATGTTATCTCTGGTGGCAGTAACAGCAACATGATAGTTGCTGGTGTCTTGCATTAGCTCCTCAAAGATGTTGATGTCCTCCGAATTCCACATCAGATCCCTGGCTTCTCAGTGGCATCAGCATGTCTGTTGGCAGCAATGTGGAGGATACAAACATCCTCTTGATTCTAGGCACAACATTTGCAACTTATAACGTCTCAACCAGCACTTTTGTCTTCTCTGGACTCTCTTTGAGGGCAGTTGTTGGAGAAACATACAGATTCTTCTTTTATGTGGACTCCACTCTGAGTGGTGGAGATGTGGTGAGAGTTAACTTTTCTCTTAATGCTGCTGGTAATAAATTGTCCATTCCAGATCTGGATAACAGTCGCTAAGCTCTGCAAATAATCACGATTTTCTTCCTCAACAGATCCAACCACTCTCAGTTTCAGTGGTAGTTCCAGATTGTTCAGACGGAGAATTTTATGTCTTCAACAAGACTGCTTGTTACCAGTAAGAATGAGGCCTTCAATGGTATGCGCCCGATCTGTTTCTGGTATATTATGATCTAAACACATGAATATGTCCCGATTGAGCAACACAATCTGCCAACTGCATATCCTCTAATGTTATTTTACATTAGAGCACTTTTATTAAGTTTAAACGGATTGCTTTCCATTGTGTGTGCAGGTGTCGTGGTGGAACATTTGCTCTCTCCAGTGCAGCCAACCAACCTGCTGACTTTTGTCTTCCTTGTCCTGTGGGAGCTGAATGTTCAGGAGGAGCAGTAGTCGTTCCCACAAGCTCAATCTGGCATTCAGCTGCTGCTTCCACTGAGATGCACAATGTGAGCATAATAAGCAATAGGGGTGGCGGTAAATTTCATCATATTGAACTACATTTGATAAGGAGTAAGGAGGAAGAGTGCATCAAAAGTTTGAGGGAATAATAAAACTCACAGGATGTCTACACATTCATTTCCAGTTAATCATTGCCGTTGCAGAGTATCACTATCATCTGCCCCTTCTCTAACCTTTTGATCCACAAATAACCACCATAACGCGATGATGACTCACAATGTTATGTAGTGCCTCAACCCAGTTGCTTGTAAAAGAACCTTTCAACAGGTCACTCAGCTGCAGAACTGCCAGACTGCGTGGTGAGCTCTAGAGCTACTATCTTGTTGTAGTCTTAGCTGTTTTGATTCTTAATGTCCTATCTCCTTCAAAACAATGGACAACTCATCATCCTCTATTAATGTGCTAGTGTAGCCATGTAGGGAGGCTGATGACCACCACTTCCTGTTGATTCTGTTTTGATTTTTGCACATTTCAACTCTGCCAGGTACAGCTACTTGTTGGCTAACACAACATTGACGCCTACAGAGGCTTCAGAGGCTGCCCAAGTAGGTATACATAATCAACAGCTTTCTTGTTTGACATTCGCTTTTTAAGTGTGTCCTCTGATTTGCAGCCAGAGCCTAGATTGTGTTAGTGTGAATTAGTTAAGACGATTGAGCACTGGTCATGCCTGGGCAGGACCCTGTTATGCTCTTTTGCTGATAGCTTCAACTTATTGTCATGCAGTACCTCATCTCAGCCTACAATTGTACATTGCTGGATGCTCTCAACATAAACAACCCTTTTGCCTACTTGAACCTTTTATGCGCCGATGGGTGAGTCCCTGAGAACTTGTCCGCAAGCTTCCTTTCTTGTTAAAGGCGTCTGTAATATTTTTGCAGCCCATGCTGCTATGCAATAAATCATGACTGAAGATATAGAAACATTATAATAATTTTGCCTACTGCCATCACTTGTGGACAATCAATCAAGATGAGTTTTGAATCACATTTGATAAATAAAGGGGTTCCTGAGTGTTTCTGATGAATGTTTGTGTGACAGGTATGGTGGCAACCTCTGTGCTGTATGTGTGACCAACTCTTTGGGTCAAGTGACGGGGTCAAGCGGCTCTAATTACCTATGCGGGTCAGTTAATTCATTTCAAAAGAGTAAAGCTTCAAGTGTGAATTTGCCTCCTCTCTTATCTATTAAAGGGAAGGGTGGCAATAACTTAATTGGGCATGCCGCCCTAAACACATGAAGTATTGCAAAGTGATCTTTCTGTTTTCAGGGTTTGCTCCTCTAAGCTGCAAGTACTGGGAGCCAACATCGGCTTCTTCCTTGTGAATTTGGCCATGATCATCATTCAGGTAGCTGAACTTGGCCATGATCATCATTCAGGTAGCTGAGGAGACTGTGATGTTGCCCAGCCGCAGGATATTATTTATGAGTGTCGTTTACCTCCTGTCATGACTGAATGTTGATACACAGTTATTCCCACGACACCTTGAGCATTTAGACAAACATTACTTTGGCTAGGCAGAGGAGGTAGTTGTCTTAAAACACTGGCTTTAACTCAGGACTTTAAACCTAGCCTCATCATGACTGTGCACTAGGTGCTGGGGGCACTGGGAGAGCAGACTGTTGTTGGCCAGCTTCAATTTACTGACATAAGTGGGGTAAGCATCAGGCATTATAATGGTCAGTACTCCTACTGTCTCACGGAAGAAGGGTAAGCATCAGGCAAAGATGTCAGAATCTATACTGTAGCATATGTCATTGGTCTGCACACTGTAGAAGGGCTAGGCGGGCAATCAAGTCCTTTCAATCAGCTTTGTAGTCTGCTAGGTAGTGGGCCATGTAATTTGAAGGTTATCTGCATTGCCCGCACACTGTTACACTTCACTTAATGGCTCCTTTGAATTATTAACCTGACACTTCGGCTATACCCACTCTTTTATAGAATACTGCATGAGTACGCGAATACTCTGTATAAGGATACTATGCCCACTCTTTCACACTCCTTCATACTCCTTCATACTCTGCTGCAGTTGCTGATCAGCCATCTTCAGTACCTTGTCGTGGTTCTGAAGCTGGGCCTTCAGTGGTGAGCAATGACAACTCCCATTCCAGTCTAGTGATGTGAAGAATTTGGTTTTCAAATTTGAATATGCTGTATTGCTTGCTCAAACAGCTAACTAATCACAATGATGCATTATGAATGCCCATCGCATCAGCTGCTGACAGTGCCGCATCTCATCATGTATCTCATGTATCAGGCCCACATCTGTTACAGTTTTGACCACAACTGCATCATCCATAACCTCAGTTGCAAATGAAGCATTCAAAGTTAACGCACTCAGCTGCTTATCCAATGACAGTGAGTGCATTACTCTAATGACTGTCACGTTTTGTTAGTATTACTAGCCCAAATGACAGTGAGTGCATTACTCTAATGACTGTCACATGTTGTGAGTATTACTAGCCCTGATGTCATTTAGTTGAGACAACATTGTCCCTGTCAAGGTTGTGCTGAATTGCATCATAAAGCTTGTAAGCCATTAGCTCATGTGTAGAAAATGGAGCTCTGGCTCTTGAAATGCAGGCAGCCCTGAGGCTCAGGCAACTTACTCTATGGCTGGAGGTCTCATTATTCCAGCTGCACTCATTGTGACACCTTTGCTTGTCTGGCTTGGCCTCTGGTTAGTAAGGTATGCCCAAGTCCTGAATAATAACTCTGGGATTGGTGTTTGGATGAATATTTTAAACAAAATTGATGAGGCAATTTCATAAGGTTAACATTGCTATCACCTTATCGTCTCCAAGACTGTACGTGTTCTGTGATCATTTTGTTCTGCAGGCGACACTATCTATATCCTCTTATAGAGGCAGGCAGCAAGAAGTGCATGTTTTGCATAGGCCTGCCGGCTGTTGAAGAAAAAGATGGGGGAGGGGATGATGACAAGCCTGAGGTCAAAGAGGCTGAGAACGCCAGGTCTGCTAGTAGTTGGAGAGCAAATAAGGGTGCTGACTCACACAATTCTGAGGTACAACTAACTCCTCCAGAGGTCAAAACAGGTGATCAGGATTCTTGTGAAAGCAAACAGAAGTCAGTTGCAGATTTCCTGGGGGGTCCTGACCACGACTCAGCTCATATATATAGCTACAGAGCAGGCCCTGTAGCTGAATCACAGGCATTTGAAGAGGATTCAGCTGAGCCTCGTGATGTAGTAGCTGAATCACAGGCATTTGAAGAGGATTCAGCTGAGCCTCGTGATGTAGTAGCTGAGCAAGGGGCAGCACAGCATGAAGACCGTACCAGCAGTGACAGCTGCAAGGTCTCACAAGGGCGACGCCCCAAGACCATGCCAGGATTCAGCACTCAGCCATCGAGCCAGGTCTTTTTGAGCACTTTGGGGGCTGGCCTTAAGTTGCCACCCGCAACCTCCAGGGCCTTCCTGCTGCCTCCTATTGTACATGCTGCACAAGAGATAGAGGTGGCTGCTGTTGCTGCTGAGGCGGCGGCCTCAGTGCAGAGGTCATTGTTGATCAGGCCACGCAGCGAGGATGGGGGAGTGAGGTCCAGTGTGAGGAGTGTGGGAGATGTCAGCCTGCGCAGCCTGCAGAGCTTTGGGAGTGTTGGGAGGAGCAGTTACAATGTTGCTACTGCAGGAGACAGCGGCAGCGCACTCAGGAATGCTGTTGGTGGTGATCTTGGCGCAGCTTTCAGTTCAGGAAAGGGAGCTGGCCAGGTATGGGGAGACTATGCGGATGGCCATTGTCTCTCAATGGAAGGAGGATCTTCAGCCTTGACGTCCAGTCTAGAGGGAGGTGACCAGGTGAAGAGGAAGGATGTTGAGTCTATCAAGGCTAAAGGAAAAGCTGGTTGGGACTTATTGAGACATGCAGCCTTGCAGGTGGGCTTTTGCTGCAGTCCAATGGACCAATCGGCCCATGTCTTTTGTCTTTCATTATTCATGTCAAGAATGTCTGCTGTGAGGCTGTTGAAGGTTAGTGCAATCCTTTTGTGTTTTGCAGGCACTAGTTATTCTCCTTGACCTTGTTATAATCCCCTAATCAAAATTAGGCCATCGAAGAAGACCTTCCAGTCTGTCAAGATGGCAAAGATGGGAACCCATCTGCTGATCTGGAGAGATATCCAGCAGTCCAGAGCAGAAGCAAATCCGCCGCAGCAGTGAGACAAGCTGTGAGGGTTGCAGCCTCTGCTTTCACACGTGCTGCGCTTCTACGACGTCTTAAGCTTCCAGAACCAATCATCTCAAAGGTGATAGTCTTCACAGCCTGATTTCCTGGGACAATGCTCAGCCAGCTGTGAAAGAAATAATAAGTGTGCTTGCGATAGAAGGCAGCAGTATTCTTTAACGCAATCCTTCCTGATGTCTGGTCACATTACCCTGTTCATGGGTGCCATGCCTCATTGCTCTCCAGTCCTGTTCCATTACTATACAGTCCTGTCTGAAACTGCACTTGAAAACTGTCCTGACCTACAGGTCGTACCTCGGTGGTTTGTCCCCAGCGATGCACCATCTACTGAACCAGAAGAGGAGACAAAGGAGGGGGAGAAGTCTGGGATGCTCAAAGCCTTGGTGGATAAGCTGCAGCTGCTTGACGAGTACATGCCCCTGCATCAACAAGTAGGTAGTATTTATCACAGCATTGGAGTTACATATGTTACATTTCTCCAGAACATAACAGACGTTTCTATTGTGGCTGTCTTAGTGCACACACAGATCAGGAAAGCAACAGTAAAGACTTGATCTTGTGTGCATGGCAAAGTGCTGTCATATTTTGGAAGAATTGCCATAAGTGTTTCACGTTATTTAAGTACTGACGCTTATGTGCTCCCTGCTGTTACTATGCAAGCTGCTGGCTGTACTCATCAACGCATGCTTTGTGGTCTACCAGGGCTGGGCCTCCTCAGCTCTCAGCGTCTTTGCCTGCCAGCTTATTGATACAGGAGTGATGGACCCTTCAACGCCCTCTTACTATGCCCAATTCCAGCAGGTAAGCACTACCTGCATAGATTCGCAGCCTTGGGTTCTTTGTAGTTGTAAAATGATCTGCGTAATAATAGCTCTCTCAATCATCTACCAGGTATCCACTGATTATCTTCTTCTTGTCCATTTATAATTTAATCCACTAGTTATCCTCTAGTGCTGCTTGCCCGTAACTAACAGGCTGCCGCTCCTCATGGCTACTGGCTGCTAAACATGAACCAAGCCTGCTACCAAGGCACTCATCTAAGCAAATGGACCCCTGTAGGAGCTGTAACCTCTATAATAATCTCCATTGGAATCCCAACATTGACAGCCCTGCCTATATACCTGAACAGGTGGACTAATCTAGCAACCCATCATCCTTATCATTCTGCTTCTTCACTGAATTCAAGCAACTAGACGTTGCATGTGAGAGAGGGAAGTGCTAGTCACTATACCAGGTCTGGGAAAGTCAATTATTATGACTAGTCCCTCTACATCGTCATGCTATGGGAAAGCATTCACATCGAATTGCATATTACAACTACAGGAACAACTTAGACTCGGCAGAAGCCCAACATCAGTACGGTTGGCTGTACATGAAGTATGACTAGTAAGTATGGATAGCAGCCTGCTCAGGACAGATGGTTAATAAAATGGTGCAGTTCGGTTGGATGTACATGAAGTATGACTATTAACTTCACAATTGTCCATATCTACTACAGGCTGTTGCATACATTCATATCTACTGCAGGCTGTTGCATACATTCATATCTACTACAGGCTGTTGCATACATTCATATCTACTACAGGCTGTTGCATACATTCATATCTACTGCAGGCTGTTGCATACATTCATATCTACTACAGGCTGTTGCATACATTCATATCTACTACAGGCTGATGCATACATTCATGGCTGTAATCCCACCTCCCCTAGTAGTGGCACTCTTGATGTATTGACACTGTTAGTGACTGTAGTTCATCTTTCCATCCATGTCTGAAATGGATGCCTTTACCTCTCACCTTAACTTGCATGCCCTCTTGCATACCCTCTTGCACTCCACTGTGCAGTAAGCATGTCCCTTACTGGGCCTCCGTCGCTCAGCTAGAGCTACTGCTTCTGGTCCTGGTACAGGTAACTACACAGTTTGTAGTGCATCTTTTGAATACTATTCAGAAATGTGTACTGAGCACAATGTAACAATTCACTCTCCACTGCAGGTGTTCAGTTCATCTTTCAGCTCAGTAATTCAACAAGCTGCTGTACTGCAAGTGCGTACCGTGTCGGCCCCATCCTTTTGAAACATTGCATTATTTCAACTACTGGGCCCTGAGGTCTTATGCAGTTGACATTGCAGGGACGTACTGTTTGTCAACTGCCTCAATAATCTTTCAGATTGATATAGATAAGACCTCATTTGTTTTCCTCCTTCCTTTTTTACTTTTGAAGGTAACTCTGTTGGTCATCGTCCTGATCAATACAGCTGTTTGGCCAACAGTGCATCCCCTGTTGGTGCTCCTTTCATTCATCTCATTTGCAGTGCTGATCACAACTATAGCTCTGGGCATCCTGATTGGGGACGGCACAGTCACTGTGGGAAATGTGAGCTAAACCACAGATTTGATTAAAGCAGATTTAAACCCTAGTAGGCCTAGTCTGAGCTTTCATTACTGGATTATAACTCCCTAAACCTCCATCCTTCACTACATAGGGGACCATCAGTATCCTTGGGACATTGATCATATTCATCAATGTAACATTCATTGGCATGTTGGTGGTCATCTCTTACAGGCAAGTGACAAATAAGTAGCAGGAGCAGTAACTTGTGCTCCCATTTGTAAGAGAGGGAGGGGAGACCCTTCGAATCACTGCCGTTCAATACTTGATGAGGATCTTGAGGCTTCATTACCTTGAAGAAAACTCTCATGACTTATCTCGTCACCTTATCTAGTTCATGCATCAACTTATGCCGACTTTCTTCATAAGGAATTGTTCTGTCATCTGCTAGGCATGCCCGCTCTGCAATTGAGAAAGCACTTTTTGCAGCCAAGGCAAAGACTAGTGTCTTTTTCAAGACGGGAATAAATACAAGTCGGCTGGTGAGAGATATTTGATTGATCTGGGGATACAGGCGCTATTTATCAAATGTCCGTTATGAGAATTATAATCTGCAATGCTGGCAAGAATATGGGACAAAGTTGCAAGCGTGTTTAAACTCTAGTTTGTGGTCATGCTGATGGATGAGGGAGATACTACTGTAGGTAACCATGATTGATCACTCCAAGATTTCTTACTGTGTGCCTGATGGCAGCAGTGTTGTGACATGTGCGCACAAGAATCTATGTACAAGCATACGTCATGTAAAGACTAGTCATTACCTCCCATTGCATCTTGCATTGTCTTTATACAGCTGTTTAAGAGCGCTTCTGATTCCCTGCGCCGCACCATGAGCTTGGAGCGTCGCCTTACTCCAGCACAGGACTCATCACTAAGCAGAACCCTGCACGGCGGTGGTAATAACAGCTCATCACTGCGCTCATCAGGGCGCTGGTCAATGCGATCTATTCTGCTGCGATCCTCATTCCGGAGCTCCCAGGTTGCAGCAGAGACTGTTCTTGCTGATGCTGCTACGACTGTCTAACCATGATGACCTTCCAAGTCCAGCTATAAGAGGACTGGGAGGCCTTGGCATCCTGAAGCTTCCAGGCACCACGGCTACTAGCTGTACTGTACAGAGTAGTGTGCTGCTGCGCCCAACTGGCTGCGGTACGGTATATCGGCGGACCACAAACTCAGTAGCTTCTTAATGGTAGCTCGCTATGATGCCATCCTATTGTAACAGTGATTGTACTGCTCAAGAGGTTGGAACTTCCAGATGTGTTGCGTCATCAGCTGCTCATATGAAATTGTAATCCGCTACTTAACTTCAATAAACTAGTTGCGGCTCTGTGAGTGCCTTAACTTCAGAATCTTTTGAATAAAACTCAAAGCAAAGCGCTTTCTAGATTGTTCTCAAGTTTTTTAGGTCATGGCTTGAAATGCTGCGCTGCTTTAATAAAACTGCTCATTCAGATGTGCAGAGGCCTATGTGCTCAATCTGAGATGTCTTCTTTTGCAGACTGTCTTGTGACCGTGTACTGATTTCTTATTACTAGCAGGTTTTCATTACTAAGATGTAGGCAACATGCTTTTGTATCTTGAACTCTCTCTTTAGTGCTTAAATACTCGTTTTGATTTTGCTTTCAATGGCGTTGAGCCTGTCATTTTCTGGGGTAACCATTGTCAGAAAGTCCTTGATGAAATATCAACGCAATAGTTTTAGCAGTGACGAGGTCTTTTTCCCAGGACTACAGGACTAGCGATGCTGCGCTGCTACCAGCTCATTGTTACAGGAAGATCAATTATCACATTATAGGTACAATTCTTGTTGATGACCAAGTTGAAGAGAAGTTGAGTATTGATTTCTGAGTTAGGTACACTGTTTTAGATGAGATTATAGGTTATATGTAAATGAAGAAAGGTTCTATTTATCATAATAACAGCAGTATCATAGCAATAGCATTCCAAAAGCGCAAAACAGATTGGATTACAGTTTTACGACAAAAATTATATTTTAATGTGCAGTAACAAACACAACTATGTACACTGTTGCTAATTAACTTAATGTTTTGAAAGGAAGCTTAAAGCCGAATCTCTTGCTTCCTCCAGGGCTCTATTCCTCCTTGACAGCAGCACTGCTGCAGGTGTTATCATGGGCCACTCTACTCTCTCCTCCCCATGCTGCTTATGATGATCCGTAGAGTTATATCTTGTTTGGCAATCAGGCTGACTTGCAGATGAGGTACTAGGTCCTCCTACATTGCCCCCAATAAGGGATCCACTCCTCTCTACATTGCCCCCGATAAGGGATCCACTAGATCCACTCCTGTCTATTGCGAATGCATGTGAGGGAGGCTGTTGCCGAGAGGTGGAAGACGCACTGTGAGGGCGGATTCCCTCCATGCTTTTAGGAGTACGAGGAGGTTTAGAGAGTGTGGATGCCAAAGGTAAGGGTGCACTAGCAAATCTTTCCTGATGCTGAACGCTTAACACATTCGAAGGCTTCTTATTGGCAGCTGGATCAGCTGATGAGTAAATGGCATCCACAGAGGTTTGAGAAGGGCCAGCATCATCACAGCTTGGCTGCTGTACAGTGCGGGAGAGAGATGAGAGCTGCGGCTGGGAGTCATCTGAATTGTTTTCGACCTCCCTTGTCTGTTGGGAACTAGATGACATCGTGCCTTTTGTCAAATGATGAGCCCTGCCGCTTGTTTTAACCACTGCTGCAGAGTTATGCTGCTGATCCTCCAACAGGTGCTCAGCTCCGTCCAGGGAGAAGGATCGGCTACTCAGGACTGGTTGCTTCTGCTTCTGCTGTACCTGACTAAATTCAGCCTGTGCAGATGAGGGTCTGCGTGCCTTGCTGGTTACCACAGAGTACCCAGACGGGTCCCTCCAGATGATACCATTTGAGGGACCTTTGTCCCTTACATTCAGATGATTTAGGCCTAGCAACAGATGGTTGGATGACAACCTGGATAGGCCCTTTTCAGGTTGAAATTGAGAAGTACTATGAGATAGCAGGCCTGGGCCTGCCTGTGGAGAGGACCATGAAGAGCAAGCAGGGCCTGCCGAAGTAGGTCGCCTAAGGCTAGTAGCTGCTCTACTTTTTTCTTCATCAGCTCTGGCACCATTAAAAGAGCTTGAACTGACATGAGCTCTAGAGGATGATTGACGCTGCTGCTGACATTGAGGGGAGGATTTCATGATGAGAATGGGGTCAACTAGGGAAGATGCAATGAGGTGGGGAGCCAGTGGTGCTGTGGATGTAGATGTAGCCGTGTTGGTGTTTGGGGTGGCCGCCGTACCAAGCCTGGGAGAGAGTTGTTGGAAGTTTTTAAGCATCTATAGTGATCATCTGGTACATCATTTTCTCATGTCCCTTCCCATATGGAAATAGACCTTACTACTCATGACACTTACATCTGGACAGTTACAGTGATCATCTGGCACGTCATTGTCTCATGTCCCTTCACATATGGAAATAGACACTTACATCTGGACATTTGTGCACTTCAGATTTCCATGAAGTAGAACATTCAACAGGAGTCCGATGACAGATGATATCACTGAAGTGTGACACTCATGAATAATACCTACACTCATTTTAAGCATCAGATTCACCCTCAACAACTGAACTGTGTATACCTGTCTGATGATGAACCTCTAACACCTATTGAGGACGTCGAGGCCATGCTTCTAGGCAGCTGAGAAGCTGAGGTTGGGCGCATGGGGAGCTGCCTGAGACCCTGCTGCTGCTGCTGCTGCCTAGGGGAGTGCGCTGAGGTTGGGCGGAGTGCCGGCGCTGCAGAGTGAGGCCTTTCTGCAGGGCTTACCCTGCTTCTACCTGCTCCTGGGATGCTGCTCCTCCCAGTGAATCCAGCAGGGCTGCGGGTTCTAACTGCAGAGTAGCTGCCAGGGCTGAGAGTCCTATCCTCACAAGGAGAAGGAGACCTACCATCATGTAGAACAAAGTGTCAGTCAATGCAGACAGTCAAAGGGAATGCCAGCAGAAATTTAGAAGCTACAAGAGCTGAGAGCGAAGTAGGCAGAGGACATCACCATAGGATAGCCTATGTTAAAGTGGGGTAATTCTGCCACCTTTGAGCAGGAGAGATGCTCCTAGCTCTTGATGGAGAAGAGGCAGAGTGTCTTCGGTGTGGACTTGTGTGGCCGTAATACAGCAGCATTGCGTCAGAGCTTAATAGGCATGAGTCCTCGCCTGATGGTGAGTAGATAAAAAGTAGTAGGTCATTGCATAACAGACAGCATTGAAAGAGAAGGCTTGGATTCAATGAACAGACAGTATGGACAGTATGAACAGACAGTATGAACAGTATGAACTCAGAGGATTTCATCACAACTTCGTGAGATTAACAACCATACTCTGTTGCTTCCTTCATACCATCATACAGCAAGGCCCTATTGCTGAAGCATTGGCACCGCTGTTGCATGATTGAAGCTTTAAGTGCTGGATATTATTCAAAGAACGGTGTTTCATGAACTTGCCCGGGGACTGTGTCTTAACTCACCATCTAGTCCTTCTTCCACATCCTCAAAACCCTCTTGAATCAAAGGCAGGGAAGCTGTAGGAATGCTCCCCTCCACAGGCTCTAGCTTCTGGCTCTGGGATGCCATCCTCTGTTGCTGATGCTGCTTCTGTTGATGTTCTGCGGGTAATAAGCTGTTGGACTTAAGGAACTCATCAATCAGCCGTGACTCAAAGCCCTGACTGCTGAGAGCCTGTGATGAAGCAGGATGCTGAGTCGCAGCCTCTAAGGCACCCTGCAAGGCCGCCTGTAACAAAAGAATGGTTATAGAATGAAGGCACTCTAGTTTTTTGGCAATTTTGTGAACTTGTCAAGGAGTTTTTGCCTTACGTCATCTACCACACAAGAGTGAAGACAACAGTACACAGATGATGACACATGAATTTTGAAGGATTCTTAGAGCTGTCCTTTTAATGCTCACCTGCAGAGCTGAGCCTCCACCACTTGAGCTGCTCATTTTAGGAGGTGCGGATAAAGGTCGCATAGTGGAGGGCACTCTCTTAGTGGTGCCTGCTGTAGAACGGTTCAGGCTTGACCTGTTCACAACAGCAGATGCTGCCCTGGCTCTTGATCGCCTTAAGTTTTCTGTTTGGACCGGGTCATCAATGCTGATAAGGGTGGTGATGTCATCAGCCCAGTCTAGTTGATCAGCATAGCGGTGCTTGGAGGTGCTAAGGCGACCAGTAGTCAGAAGCTGCTCTGATGCCTGCTTACGTGTAGAAGGGATTAAGCCAAGAGATATTAAACCTCAAATGTTGAGGTAGAAAACCCTGGGAATTAGGTACCTGGTAGCTTAGGGGCTCGTAATATGCTCGTATAGCTGCGTCCTTTGATTCCAATGCCTGAAATCCTTTCTCTATTGCAGAATAAGTTCGGACTGCCTTGCGGACCATTACCTTAATTTAAGCAGTCAATATTTATAAAAATACAGAATACAGCTGGAGTTATCCTGAATCTATTAGCGTATTAGGGCGCGTCTAAGTGTGAAAGCTCCGAAACACTGTGGTGGATCGTCATACCCAAGTAGGGACTTCACACTTGAAGTTTTTGGTAAAGGCAATGACAAGATAGCAGCTAGTAACTAGCTCAGAAATTGTCTCAGGACAACTGGTGCTGGAGTTTACTCAATTGTTGTTTAGTACGTTAAGATAATAATTACGATGGTACACTCTTTCATTGGTATTAAATACATATAACTAAAAACTGCAGTAACAATACTACAACTGTTTGTACCGACCACTAGATATTATTACCACTAGGTATCACTGATTTAAGGGCGCATACTAGAGCTGAGAATTTTAAGCTAGTATTGAAGTGGACCACATTCTTTAGGATACGCCCAATCACGTGGAAATGCTTGGTCTCGGAGGCAGTAACAACAAAGCATCATCATTCATCACTGTTTCTATTGTAATTGATACGGCCTCATTAAACTCTTCGTCACCTGGGATGCTATCGCGATCACTGCGTCGAACTGATCCTCTCCCAGACCTACCGACATCATCGGCAATGCAAAATGTACATTCAGAAGAGGATGATACTGGTCTTTTCACAAAGTTTGGAACCTCACCTGCCCCTCACATGTTCTCGCATGCGATGCGCATACCCAATGGCTTTGGTTCGGGGCCCTCCAGCTTTCCTGCAGGAAGTATTGGAGGAACTTATGCTTCGAGTTATCAAGCAGGCTCCGTCCCTTCCTACGTGAATCAAGAGGTGGGGATTATGTACCTAATAAGAGCCCTTCTTCGTCTCAGAAGGAGAAACTGCAGAAATCAGAACAAACAGGCTGAAGCTCTAGTACCTTGCGCAGAATCTCTCAGGAAGTGTTCCTGTCGCTACTTCAGCCCTCAGACAGCCAGCAGGGGGCTCTCCCCCTGATCCTAGCTTTAACACCTCCTCAAGTGAGGATCATGTGTCATGAGCTTTAAACACGTTATGAACCCACAGCGGTACATTCTAGATTCAAAAGGGGTCTTCTACTACCTCACATGAACTCTTCATTAAACTGTACCAATGTATAGAAGCAGTTGGTAGTTTGCTGATCAAGTGAAAAATCGTAGGCCCTCTCCCGTCTCTTCTGTGTGCAGTACCTTCTATAGCAGTGACTAGGTCTGGAGGTCGGAAATCCATAGAGGAGCGCTGGCCTGCTGATTTAGAGGATCAGAAAGAACCTCTGCTACAGACTCCGTCAGTAATCAAGACCCAGGTCACGCTGCAAGCCACTGCAGCAAAGGAGGAAAAGGATGGTGGTGCTCTCAGAGCTCTTGTGTTTGGTGGCATTAATGGATTAGGTACATGAAAAGAGGACTCTGAATCCCTAGTGACGTACAAGGATTTATCAGGGAAGCACTGCTTTGTCGTGACTTATCAGCAATTGTGACCGTGCCAGGCACTGTAATAGGAAAATAGCATGCTGACAATCCAAAGGCTATTTATAATGGCCTCTGCATCTTGATCCTCTCCCTACTTCACAATGTGGCTTCCTCATTGCAGTTGGGCTTCCAGCACTCATTGCTTTCGCCACTATAGTCTTCCAGGTGAGCTGACTAACTCTTATCTTCTGCCGCCTTTGCATCCATAGTTTTCCAGGTGAGCTGACTAACCCTTCTGCTATGCTCATCTTATAATCTCCCAACCAGATCACCTCCCATGTGCACAAGGATTGCTGGCTGGTGTAGAAGTTGGATTCCCTAAACATTTTAATCCTCCACGCAGTCTCCTCTCTACAGCCCCTACATTGGATCACTCTGCAAGTTCTTCTTTTTCAGCAGCGCTGTGCAACAAACAGTGTTCTGCCTTTTCAGCACTCTGCCATTTGCAGTAGGCGAGTACATGATATTTCTTGTTCAAATGCAAAGCGTACTGCCTCATTAATTCTTCTTAGCCGCTGTCCTTACTACAAGTCATTGTCAATACTACACCACTAGGCGCACATGCCCTATTATACCACTAGGCGCACATGCCCTATTACACCGCTAGGCGCACATGCCCTATTACATCTTCCTTCACCCACCTTCCTTACACATTCCTTCCCTTGTAATTCTAATCTGATTGATTTGCAGTCAACCCTCATTATCACTTTACTTTCTCGTTGGATGATTCCTTGCACAACAAATTTTCAGGTCAGGTTCAAGACGTTGGCCTCATTTTCTTATCTGCCATGTCCACTGACATTGCCAACCTGAGTTTGGAGGCTAAGCTGTCAGCCAAAGAGGCTCTGGGAACAGCTCTCTTCACCTTCTGCATAGCCACCTTCACTGTCGGGGTGCTCACTATGCTTGTGGGTGAGCAAGGGGCGTTCTAGACTTTATATGTGATACATCATACATGTATTGTAGGATATCGCCTGAGAATGTGCTAATGTTGTCATGTTGTACTGACATCTGTACTTTGCTCAGGGAAATACCGAATGGCCCAGCTTGTGCAGTACATGCCGCTCCCAGTCATAGGTGGGTATCTGGGCTATGTGGGTTACTTCTGTGTAGCTGGCGGGACATCCTTGGCTGCAGGGGTGGAGGTGAGGCTCTCCCTCTATATTTTCCACCACATCATGATATCTTATGCACAGTAGTCTCACTTTAATATAAAACTCAGAAGTTGAAGCTGTGATTTAATCCAGTTTGCTGAGTGAGATGGGTTGCCTACTAGCAGCATGGTTTTGACTGTGGCCTTCATACCTTTCTTGCTCCCGCAGCTCAACAAAGTTTCTCAATGGCTGGACGTGCTCCACTTTGATCCACTCACCAAACTGGCCCCGCTCATCGCTACAACAGCAGTCCTAGTGGTGACATTGGAGCATTTCTCGCATCCCCTAGTACTGCCTAGTGTACTGGCGGCAGTACCGCTGCTTTTTCATATTGTACTGCTTGTGGCTGGCGTGAGTCTATCCCAGGCACAGGATGCTGGCTGGGCTATGAAACCAACGGTGGGGACGATATTGTGATTCAAGCATTGCCTTTAATTGCAGGGAGGTCTAACCAGTCAGCAGCAGTCTTGTTCCTTGCAGTGAGAGGGCATGCTAGGGCTTAACTTAAGAACCCTGATGCCAGGCTCAAGATGTAACAAATCATTATGTCGTCCTTGCAGTGGCTGCTCAGTGGCAAAACCATTGCAAGGTTGGAAAATGTTATAGTGTTCTGGTTTGGTTTCAATATCTGTCAGATTAGAGTAATCCTCTCTTATGCACCTGATATACTTAACAATACTTTTCATGACCAATAGACTGGCAGCCCCTACTTCTGGGATCTTTGGGGCATGTTCAACCTTAACTTTGAAAGGGGCTGGTCTGGCATTCTGGATGGTATTTATTGGCCGGCTTTCTTTTCACAGCTGCCAAAAGTCACTGGGCTGTTCCTGGTGGTCTGTTTCGGGAGCTGCATGTGAGAGAACATGATGCAATACATATTTATGTGATGAAGGAGAGCTGCATGTGAGAGAACATGATGCAATACATATTTATGTGATGAAGGAGAGCTGCATGTGAGAGAACATGATGCAATACATATTTATGTGATGAAGGAGAGCTGCATGTGAGAGAACATGATGCAATACATATTTATGTGATGAAGGAGAGCTGCATGTGAGAGAACATGATGCAATACATATTTATGTGATGAAGGAGAGCTGATAATCTGAAAAAATGTAGTTTGGAAAAAGTCTCTTTCCTTTGAGGCTTAGTTGCCGCATAGCCTATGCACTGGAACAAGGGCTGGTGATCTACTGTAAGTTCTCTTTGATATGTTCACAATGAATACACTACACTAAGGTGCCGGTATCTTCTTGTTCAACTGCTGAAATATGTTGCCCTCTTGCACACAATCTAGGGACGTTGCAGCAATTCAACAAGAGATTCCTCGGCCTCTTGACTTCAATGGAGAGCTGATCACAGTAGGTGAGTGAGTAGCTAATCACAGAAGGTGAGTGAGCCGTTCTTGGCGCTGTTGATACACTATTCAAGTGCTGACTGAATGACTCATCAGATCATGTTGATTGTTGATGCAAAGTATAGTACTAGTACCAATCACATATAATCTGGTGAGTCATTCATGATACCTGCATTGTCTTGACCCATGGAAGCTGATGTGTGATTTCTGTCACATTCTAGTGACCCAGGAGCTGATTCCCTCTAGTGACCCAGGAGCTGATTCCCTCTAGTCCTGCATACTTTTTCCATCACTTCTCTTATTCCATCTGTGCCGCCATCACCTTGTTCCATGTTGCCTTCGTCAGGTATTTCCAACATAGTCACATCCATGCTGGGGGCGGGTTTTACAGGTAGCTACATTTTCAGCCAGACTATCTTCACGCTAAGAGCTGGTGTCCTTAACCGTCTAAATGGTTGGACGGTTGTGTTCATGGAATTCGCTGTGTTTTTAGCTCCAGTCTCTGTGGTGAGTGATTTAGACTCTTGAGCACTGCTTCTGGCAGATACCTTCTGGCAGATACCCTCTGGCAGATACCTTCTCTGGCCTTCCTCTGACCTTCCTCAAGCTCTCCTACAATGTCAGATTACCAAACTGTCTATGCTACGTTCCTCAAGGACTCAGGGATAACTACTGACTCACCCCTCTTTTAATGCAGGTGCAGTATTGTCCCTCTTTTTTCTTTGGGGCATTGCTGGTATGGTTCGGAGTGGACATCTTAGCTAACTGGCTGGTGTTCTCCTACTGGTGAGCCTGGCTGACACCTGGCTCATGGGGCATTATACCTGCAACTACCTGCAACTACTATACCTGCAACTCATTTGCCTTCTCTCAGGAGCCTCACCATTTGTTAAATCCTACAAGTGACATCCAGTAACATGTCCCTAGACGCAATGGAGTTGCTACACTGATATCAAAACATGTACAGCCAAGCACAGGGCAGAAATGTGACTCATATCTCAACGCACCAGTCCTGTATCACCACCTGTAATTGTGACGCATGTCTCTAAACCCTAAACCCTGAACACACCAGTCCTATATCAACACCTGTAGGAAGCTGTCGCGACCCGAGTACATCCTGTTGTGGTGCACGTTTGTGGCCATCATGTACAGCGGGCTTGAGGCTGGCATTGGCGCAGGCATAGTCATGGCCACCTTGTACTTTGCTTATGAATACGCTCAGGTACGAACGCACCTGCATGGTAACTTGAGTATCTCTGATCATGGAGGAAACGGACTGAAATCATGAAATGCTTAACATGTCTCTCCATTATCATTCAATGCATGACATGTATCTCCATTATCACTCAATGCATGACATGTATCTCCATTATTACTCAATGCAAGACATGTGTCTCCATTATCACTCAATGCATGACATGTATCTCCATTATCACTCAATGCTTAACATGTATCTCCATTATCACTGAATGCATGACATGTATCTCCATTATCACTCAATGCAAGACATGTATCTCGACATTATCACTCAATGCATGACATGTGTCTCCATTATCACTCAATGCATGACATGTATCTCCATTATCACTCAATGCAAGACATGTATCTTGACATTATCACTCAATGCATGACATGTGTCTCCATTATCACTCAATGCATGACATGTATCTCCATTATCAAACCTTACTTATGTCTTTGAAATCATGGTGGGAGGTGTAAATGATGGAATGTGTAGCTTAACACTGACTGTCACCGCCTTTACCACATCTTATGACATAAAGATCATGTTATGTCCATTCCTCAGAGCACTGTGAGCACATTGAACCCTGTGCCGGCAACCAGTGGAGCCATGCACAGCTACAGCCATCGGGCAGTGCTGGAGGCTTTGATGCCGCACAGGGTAGCAGCTCTAGCTCTCTCTGGCTTTGCCTTCTTTGGGAACAGTATTGCCATCAGTAAAAGAGTGGAGAAAGTGGGTTTCTTAAGATGTACATCAGTAAAAGAGTGGAGAAATTGGGTTTCTTAAGATGTACATCAGTAAAAGAGTGGAGAAATTGGGTTTCTTAAGATGTACATCAGTAAAAGAGTGGAGAAAGTGGGTTTCTTAAGATGTACATCAGTATAAGAGTGGAGAAAGTGGGTTTCTTATGATGCACAGAGATGCAAAGTTGTGTCATTCAATTAAGTTACTACATGAACAACATTCAAGAGGTTGCTGACCTGGTTAGGATGTATCAATAGGAAAAGCATGCTTGCAGTATCACAGTAAATGATCAAAATGCTGCTACCTTGTTCATTTTTCAGATTTCGGATGATTTGTTGTTGAAAGCTCAGGAGGAGGCTGCTGAAGCTCTTGTCCTTTCTCAAGGTATAAATGCCCCTGATCAAGCAGTTCATGTTCCTATGGAGGATGACTCTCTGCCCCCACAAGTGGGTAGTCCTAATAGCAGCCGGGGTAGCATGATTATGAGGATCAACAGTCAGAGGTTTCAGGCCAAGCATGTCGTGAAGAAGACAGTGGAGTCATTAACAGATGCGCCCCTCTTCATGATCCTTGACTTCAAGTAAGTGTTCTTCTTAAAGTGCCTTAATGCAATACGCAAGGTCTGTCAATAGTACGCATGAACTCAATAAGTTATCACATTAACCACCTTGTGTGATGACAGACTGGTACCAAGCATGCATGAACTCAATAAGTTATCACATGAACCACCTTCTGTGATGACAGACTGGTACCAAGCATGGATGCAACAGCAGCTCGAACCTTTGCTACCTTAACAAACAGCCTCTTTTCTCGTGGTATCCAAGTAAGCTTACTTGTTATGAGGAGGAGACATTAGTCTGACAGGTGTTAATGTTGAAGGCCACACTTTCTATCTTTTGAATTTAATTAAATAATCAAACTCCTCTGATCATTCATGATAAGAGCAAGGGATAATGCTGTTAACTGTGACAAGGGACTGAAGCAATAATGGGCATTGTGCTTGCAGCTCATTATCTCGGGGATCCCCACTTCTCGTTCTGAGGCGATCAGAGGCCTGCTAACAGCTCAGGTGATGACAGCTTGCTTTCTTCCCATGTTGCTTTAAAAGATGTGTCACATTGCCCGCTGGAGTTTGTGAGAGTATTGATATTGTATGCGTTCTGGAGCACTGACTTCCTCGTAGGAAGTTATTGACACCATATAAGTCAGTTTGCTCCTCATACCTGATACCCGTATGTACCTCAGGGGTTGTCCTTAGTGCATCCAGAGGCGCACTTGTACAGCGATGTATCTGTCTCAGCTGGCGAGGGCAGCCGAACCCTCCCTGATGTGCCATCAACCCACTCCTTGCTTGAGGGGTGAGAAAAGGTCAACTAGATGGCTCAAGGCTCAATCCTTTATTGCATTCTTAGGTACCAAGTCTCTCTATGCTATGTCTTGGAGGCATTTTAAGGCTTCTGATTCTGACTCTCCTTCCTCATTGAACTACATTATTTGAACCCCCCAGGGCCACAGAGGACGAGCTTACCACCGCTGTGCTACAGCCAGGCCAGGCTTGGGAGTTCCCCAGCTTGCAGGCCGCAGCAAGGTTCTGTGAGGAGCAGTTCTTGTCTTTGGCTGTGTCTCGAGGCCTTCTAGAGCCCGCCAGAACCATGGTATCGCTGGAGGAGGTGATAGAGGCTCATGCTAGTCAGGTGAGAAGGAATGTCGTGTAGTTATGCCAAGTATTATTGGGAAGGTGAAAGAGGCTAAGCAAGCTAGTCTGATGAGACGGCTGGCTGTGAATATCGCTTTGGAAATAGGGTGCTTCCTAACAGAGCTCTATCAGCAACTCACACTCACACCAATAGGGTGCTTCCTAACAGAGCTCTATCAGCAACTCAGACTCACACCAATAGTCTGTATCTTCCCTTGCCTTTCAAAGCTGCCCTCCTCTCAAGTGTCCAACGTGGTCCCTTATGCTGTGGCTATCAAGCGTCACATGAAGCAGCACCTGTTGTCCAGAGGACAGGGTCTGTTCAGTGCAGGGGATGCCATGGACAGTCTGTACATCGTGGAGTCAGGAAGACTGCAGCTGGAGAGTAGTTGTTCCTCACAGCATGCTGCCAGTGGTGCCAGCCTGCAGCAGCGTCTAGCCGTGGCTGGGAGTCATGTCACAGACTATGGCCCTGGGTGCATGGTTGGGGTGCATGGTTTCTATTTGGCTAGACCAGCTGGAGGCTCCGCGCGTTGCCGCTCCGCAACCTGCCGCGTTATGGAACTGCCCCGGGCTGCCTTCCAGAAGCTTCTGGTGGAAGCACCTGCCGCACTCAGTGTTCTACAGGTGCACACCGCATTGTGATGAAGATTGCGTGTCTTCCTCTGCAACACTTGTCTCACCTTCTCAAGCTTTCCTTTCGATGAGGTGCAACTCTACCATTACTTCCAAAATTAATTTTATAATGGCAGGTGTTCGTTTTATTACAAGTGCATTTGTATACATAACTGATTTCATATTTACGTTTCAGTTAGCTGGTATGCCTATGACTAGACCGTTCCTCATCATCCCTTCTACTGCAGTTGGTCATTGCTAGATCCTTGAGCCTGGACCTGGTGAGTTCATTGGAGCTGCTAGATGGGATGGAGGCTCAAAGCGCTGCATCATCATAATGTAGGAATAACTATGAGTTACAGCCATACCTGCTCTTAACTTGTGCTGGGATTCTCTGAGGGGATAAAGAACTCTTGCAAAGATCAGAAGGCGTGTAATTGAGTCTGTATGTGGGATTCCATTCAGGGAAAGTGTGGATGTGTTTCAATGAGGTTTGAAGATAAAAGAAGCACAAACAGGAGTGTTAATATATATTTTAGATATAACATTAAATATGGATGATTTCGTTTTTTACAAACCCTCCTAGAGCGTGGAAGGATGATCATTTTAGCTTTTGCATGCAAATATCATTTTCCTTCGTACGTACTCCCTTGAGCGAATGTCAGCCTGTCGAATGGGCTCTGGAACACGATGCCTACACAGAATGCCATGCACGTGTCAAGTGTCAAGGTTGGTGCTGTTATGGAACAGACTTTCTGCCTATGTAGAAACCTCAAGCATTGCAGTACACTGCAACTCATCACTCAGCTGTCGTTCTCGTCCAATATATGCATTGGGCTAAAGTCAGCGACAGAAGCGCCTAGCGTAGCAAGCATCAATGAAATCTTCACCTGCAGCAATGCCACACAATATCCAATGCAACCTCCAAACCAATTCGATGACCTGTATGTGAGGCATCTGTTAATACTGACATGCATCTTGCTGGAGCTTATTATTTGCAGCCACTACCAATATCACTAGAATCAAATGATTGGTGCTGAGGAATCACGCAAACCCTCAGGCAGAGAATCAATAGAGCATAACATCTGCTTAACAGTGTTTGCAATACCTTTAACTTTTCACTGATGGTTGCAAGCTGCCCCTGGCTCAGGAGAACGCAAGGTTTTCTTACCTACAGAAATGTAAATGGGATTCTTAGCCATCCCAGGACGAAAAGCCACTCCAACAACCGCACCAGATGAACTTATCAATGGCATGCTTTGTCCCTTGGAACCCAGGTCTCTTTTTAAGCCCTGGCTAGGAGAGGTGGAAGCTTTAGGATGTGTGGCACTTCGTGTTTGAGGTGGTTTGGGAAATAAACCCTTCTCAATGACTTGATTTTTGACCTGCTGACCCCTTAAAGGAGAATTATCTGTGAGACCACTATTATCCGACTCCAATGCTTGTTCAGGGCCTCTGCCATCCACATCAACACTTTTGCCAGAGCGTGTAGCCTCTGGCATGGCCCTCATACCCTCAATAACCTTGTCTTTGGTCAGACCATCTATGCACAGCAAGTTCTTTGCCACTCCTATAGTTGGTAGATTGGAAAGCACACCCAGGTGACAGGCTGAACCAAAGCCATGAGGATGGAGCATGCCACAACCATCTACCAGGATGACCTGGTAAGTGACAAGGTCATATGCCGCATTCCTCACAGGTCTTCGTTCCATTGAGTATACCACATGTCTTATTTTGCTATAATTTCTCACATGACCTTTTGACCTTATGCACTGCAACTTCTGTCTAATTGAACCTCATATCTGAGGGTTTAGCTGTACCTGTGGGGCAAACTCAGTGCTAAGCACTCTCTTTATCAGTGACATGTATGTTGGGACTTCTCGGAAACCAAGGTACCCAGGCACATAAGGTGTTGCTATTTCCACCTCTTCATAGTCCTCATACACAATCTCCAAGCCCTGAGAAGCACACGCATCAGAGATTAATTCATGCTATGATGATGAGACAATGCACAAACATAATGGATGGGACATCAATGTTCCTCACACATCCAACTGGCAGGAAACTGGTAAAACAGAGGCTCAACGGAAACACCAAAAAAGTTTGCGCCACATCAGCATCTGGAGATTGACTGACACCCTGGACTTCTCAACTGGGAAGGCCAGGACAATGAGGGCAGCCACAGCTAGCTGGTGATGTGTTGAGGCTGTTGCCATTACAGAAGAGGCAGGATCTCTTCCACTTTCCTCAACACCTGCATACTATTTAAAGAAGATGACCTCATAGGCTTTCTAGAGCTGCATTTCATCATCTCAAGGTGCACATGCACCTCACCATCTCTTGCTGATAGATCTCCTTTCCTCTCTTTTTAAGCTTCACTGTATTATACATGCACCTTTGACAGGTGGTACCTGAAAACCTAGTCACTAAGACCTAAGGCTCCTACCTTGCTCTTTGACAAAGCTAATGTCAAGCCCCCCAACAAGTCTCAAGACCTGCTTCCCTGATGCACTTCCCTCCTGCAGAGTCAGAATGGTATTGATATTGAAGACTGAATAATTATGATGTAGGCATGATGTCAGTAGGAGGACGTTGAAAAGTGAAGTAAGGCCATATGGAATTAAAAAAGAGCTGTCGGAAGCCTGGATTCGTACCCCATCTCTGCCTTGTTCTCCTAAAGTCCATGAAATATCATCGACAGGAATGTGCAATGTCTTCAACTTTGCTTGGACACTGCACACACATGATGGACAGGCAAGTAATTCATGAATTTCATGTCTTGATGCACCCAATAAACAGAAAGGTAAAAACACTGCCCATCCATTTATTTTTGCCTTAAATTTAATCATGTGGTTAACAAGATTTCTATCTCAAAATTACACACTGCACATGCATTTACCTCTGCCACTGTTCTATTGCACAATTCATGCGGTCTCCAAATTTTTCTTGCAAACATCAAACACCAAGATGAGCGTATCTCAAATCTCATTTAAATCGACGTTGTTCAAGTAGTGCTCTAAACCGAAACGGCACATCCTACGCAGCAGTCTCATACCTCGACTCTACCATCCAACTCGAATGGTTCTGGAGCACGAAAGATATGATTTCGTCATGGAAATAACACTAACGTGTAGTAGTTTTCTTAGGCCATGTCACTCAAGCATTTGTCGCTCAATCGCACTTGCGTCACAAGCCGACATCCGCATACTCATCTTACTTCCAAATCAGTAAGCTATCGTCTCAAATCTCTTCCCGACAACTCTGAAAATATCCCTAGCACTAGCGGTAGATTGGAAGATCCATTCATATCAGCGGCTGTGCGCCTTCAAAAACTTGTGCGAAGTTGCGGGTAAGTTCCGTGAGGTTGTAATATTTGGAATCAGTAAAAAACTTTATCTTATATTTTTGTTTAAAAATACAGGAGTCCGGAGGATGAGATTGTAGACCTTGTTATTACAAACGAGTCCCCTGATGCAAAGTTGCAGTATAGCTTAACTGTAGCCGCAATCGTAGCTACAATGTCAATAGTTATCAGTACTCTGTGCAGCAAAGATCCTTGGGGTAAGAGTTCACCTTGCAAATCCATCCATCCATGCAACCAGTGCTCACTTGGACCAGACCGCAGAGTAAATGGCCTCCTTAGACAGCAAACACACCTACTCTCTGCATCCAAATGAACTAAGCATGAAATGTCTGAGATGCAGCATGATTCCTGGACACTGCAGGAGGAATGTCATGGTCCTTAGATACTGCGAAGTGGATGGCAGTAGGAGGACTCTGTGCCATCCCCTTGGTGGCGTGGAGAGCATGGAGCTGGAGTGCACCTGCATATAAGGCAATGCCTGTAATGGAGGACATTCACCTAACCCAGCTTCAGGTGAGCTACTTGCAGATTCTGAAATGATGGAAACCCATGTTGAGAACATTAAAACAGCCTCTATTTATTTTTGAAATTTGCAAGCATCCATATTAAGCTCTCTTCTTCCCTCTGGCAGGTAACTAGGCCATACTTGATGGGTGTCAGCAGAGGCCAGGCAGCGCTGATCATGGTCCTGGAAACCCTGCCCTTGATTCTGCTGATGCTGCCTGCTGCCCAGGGAGTGTTTGAGGCCTCTAGCAGCATGTACTCACATGTGAGTTACTAGGAATGCATTAATCCTCTTGTCCCATAATCAAGTAATGTGTAACCTAACATTAGAAGAATGAGCAGTAACTGTTATTTTAACACATGCTGTGGTTGCTGAAGGATCGGTGTGTCATGACGTCACTGACACATGAAGTATTTTTGAGGGGTAGGAGAAGTCACGTGAATTCTTAATATTATGATTCTTCATTTGATTTCAAATGTGGATCATATTGGCTATCCTGATTTGCAGTTGTTGCATCCCAATGTTTTCGAGGACCTGGGTGCGACCAGTGAGACTGTTCCTCACTCCAATTTGTTCTTGATCCATGCGTTGGGCTTGTCTGTGACAGCTGGACTGTCTGCACTAGGAAAGGCTCTGGAGCTCAGTATGGATATCGAAGAGTTTGAGGTTGTGAATGCAGCAGTGGACAATGCTGACAGGTGTGCTCATACGAAGTGACCAGGTTCTTGTGGTTATTGCACCAGGGTTTAGGGTTTGCAACTCATAGAATGTACGCATTCATTAGCTTGAATGGGAGAGTTTGCCAACTGCTTTGTAACTACTTGCGGTCTGGTACATTCTTGTATTTTGATATGGGGCAGGTATTATCGAGTCACAGCCATGGACATGACGAGTAGAGGCACAGATGCTGAGCATGCTGCAGCTGCCTTCAAAGCTGTCGCCAAGGTTAGCAGGGTGTAGAAGTACTGATTATATATATGACTGATTTCAGGGATCTTGGTTGGTCTCCTTATGCATTCTTTCCTTTTCTTGACTTGGCACTTGCAATGGCTGGCTTTGACTTGGTTGACTTGGCACTTGCAATGGCTGGCTTTGACTTGATGCAAAGGCCTCCTTTAATTCTTAAGCATGCATGGAATAGCTAAAGATTTAAAACTGCATCCTTTTCTTCACAGGTGTATTTGATGACAAGAAGTAAACTGTCGGTGGTTGCTGGTGCCCTGTGTTTCATTGATGTGACATACCTGGGAGCACTGTGGTGAGTGTACCTGTTTACCTTCTAGGATATGTGCCCCTTGTGGAAGTAAAAGGTACTGTGGCCTTTAGTCTTTTAGGTATGTGCCTCCTTATGGGCGCTATATTTAATATGTCAGGACCCTTCCTGCAGTCTGCTGATCCAGATGGAACTGCACTTCATGCTTTCAGATGTCAAAGAGATTTGAAGCAGTCTGCTGATCTCAAATTGCTTATTTGCTTGTGTTTTTTAAGGTTTCTGTCAGGCAACCTAGCAGTTCCTCTGGTGGTTGCATTAACTGCCAACTGGGTAGATGTCAACTACTTGTATGAAGTAAGATAAAAAGGATCTTGCATACTGCCCTTGTACACTTTCAACTCATCTGTGTTGCCCCCCAATCATATTATTTTTCATTGAGCGAAAAATGTATATGCATGTGCATCTCTGACATTCGATCCTTTCCCACATGGTTTCTAGCACATGCTCTCCCTTCCCATGATGATGTTGTTGACCTGAATGCCCTAACTCGCCATCTCTTGCAGTCCTTATATGTCAAGGATAAGGTAGCTAAGGGTAGTGGATCTGGTAGCTCAAAGGCTTAAAGGGCCAACTTATTGCCAAGAGCTCATAAAGTTTATGAGACCTTAAACCCTCACGATCCCAGACCCTCTGACTAACTTTGCCACGAGACTCTCATGATGGCAATTAATAACATATGAAAGTGCACCCTTACATTTCTGTTGAGGAGTATTTTTGGGTGTATGTACCAAGTCTTACATAACTAAATTGTTTGCCTATGGCGCTGGTTTGTTCGGACAGCTTATTTATGTACTTATTTGTCTGAGTACTCGCTCCTACGTCATGTGGACAAACATTAACATTGTGCGACACATCAGTGCTTTAACATACTTTACATTGCTGCTCCTGAATAACTTGCCTGCTTAGAATAACAACATTTCTTCGAAATTCATCAGAACATTTTCATGAGTATATATGTGAGTCACGCACACTCAGGATAAGGACTAACGCAGAGACCAGAGACACGTATCTGGATGCATTAGGAGCCATGCAATTCTTGGCGCGGTCTAGTGAGTTATGTCTCCTTGATGATGCTACAAAAATGGAAACCCTCCAAAACAAAGAAATCCAACGTCACTGCACTCTTCGTCATCAAAACACCAAGCATGTTGCAGACACATGAAAAACCATACCATTGCTAGTGGTAGAGGCAGCCAGCAGTCTTTCATCTGAAGGAGAACATAACAGACTCCTTGGGCCTGCCAAGAGTGGTCAAAACAGTGCTGGCAATCTGCCCGGCTGTTAGTCCAGCTTCCGCCAGCTGATCTCTGTAATCTCCGTGCTCAATGAAACGATCCGGTAGGCACATAGGCCTGAACTTTAGGTTACCATCTAGTAGACCTGCATGGGAATCATTATTTAATAATTTATCATAGAAGCCAGCAAGAGTTAATGAATAACTCTTCGTTAATAAAGGAGGGGCTTCTGAAGGGATAAGCCTGCGCCTCACCTTCTAATGCTAGGAACTGCATGACGTGTGAAGCGAAGCCTCCAATAGAGCCCTCCTCAATGCTTATCATGATGGGATGCTCTTTGGCTGCTCGTCGAATCAATTCCTGACAAAATAATTACATCACTTAAAGTCAAACAGAGTCTACAGTCCTTGCTCAGCATGATCCAGACATGTACGATAATCTCTGCATTATTGCTAAATACTAAGTGTTGTACATAAGTGTTGTACATAAGCCATAAAATATAACAAAAAAGCACTCACCGTGTCCAGAGGTTTGCAGAATCTGGCGTCAATCACAGTAGTGCTAACTCCACTCTTCTCCAGCATCTCAGCCGCTGCAAGGGCCTCGTTCACTGAAGAGCCATAAGCTAGCAAACATGCATCAGAGCCTTCACGGCGAACCAATCCCTTCCCAATCTGTGAGTCAAAGTCAAACAATGTTATCAGCTTTCTCACACTTGATTATGTCCATATTTTTTCTAGGTGAGCATTTGATCACAACATGTCGTCACTGTTACGAAGGCTGTAGATTCTCAAGGTACAACATCGCTCATGTTTCTCTTCCTACCTCTAATGGTGTTCCTTTCAAATCCTTACTTATTCCGTGTGCTGCTAGGTCCACACCGATGCCGTTACCACGTGGGTACCTGATACAGGTACATAGACACATTGTAAAAAGCCTGTAGCTTATATCATTGGCCTTAGCTGACATAAAATTCATCACCAGCCTTTAGTCCTGACAGAATCAAACTTTTCTCAAAGAGACTGCACCTGAAGCAGCTGGGTCTGTCGTCAATGACCATGGATGTGGCCACCATGTTGATGAGCTCTGCCTCATTGGAGGGAGCCATGGTGACCATATGAGGTAGGGAAGCCATGAAGGTGACATCGAATGCCCCAACATGAGTGGCACCATCAGCACCTACCAACCCAGCACGGTCCATTGCAAAGCGCACTAGGGAACAGGACGAGAAGGAAGCACAGCCACACGTCAGCACTTGCAGTAAGTTGCAGGGCATTACATTAATGTGGGATGATTAGTGACAGGGCACTACATTAATGTGGGATGATTCCATGCAGGTGCTAGCCTTAGGCTAAGCATTCTAAAAACAAGATGTTTTTTATCTGCCATTTAAGACGCTTGCAAAATTCATACAATCGGAGACCATGATGCATTTCTGTACCAGGAAGTTTCTGCAGGGACACATCGTGGACCACTTGGTCATATCCTCTCTGGATGAATGAGGAGTAGATAGTGCAGAACGGGATGAGACCCTCACATGCAAGGCCTGCTGCAAATGTGACGGCATGCTGCTCAGCAATACCAACATCAAACACGCGGTCTGGGAAACGCTTCTCAAACCTGGAGGTGAGCCAGGAACACAGGGTTTGGATGTGTTGGCAATAACACAGTAGATATGCAGGTGAACAGACTGAATGCTCGTCACCGAAACACACGTCACCGAAAAAATAATGTCACCGAAAAACGTCACATTTTATATCATCACTAAAATAATAATAATAATTAAGCACCTCAACAGTAATGGTATCATTGAACTATTTTCTTTTTTTTACGCATCATTCCCTTGTATGAAAAATCTATGCAGGATGCTTGATCAATGTTGAATTTCAAATTTACAGCTCAACAAGAAGATCCACACCTTGTCAATCCAGTTCCACCTGCCATTGCGGCATGCACTGCAATTACGCGATTATCACGCTCCGCCTCCGCTACCAGAGCATCCGCAAAGTAGTTGGTGTACGACATAGTTGGCGTCTTACTTTGGTATTGTTGCCCAGTCTTGGGGTCAAACTTAACAACACCATGCATACGGTCCTGAGGAAGCAAGGCATACTAGAAATGAGCTTAAAGAATCCATGGATGTTTTAAAGATGAAGCTTTGACTTTGGACTCAAAATAGACGACTGTTTGATAAATAAAAAGTAGTCCAAGAATAAGGGATGAGGTTTGTGGCAGACCTGTGCAATTTCAGCGGGGGTGTATCCTCTCCCTTTCTCAGTGACAACATGGATCAGGACAGGCCCCACAGTCTCTGCAGTCTTCACCTCTGAGGGAGAACATGATTGAGTGAATAGAATGATGAGGCGGAACAAGAAAAATCTCAATGTTTCCTAGGTAAGCGTTACGTGAGGGCTTAAAGGTTGCCTTGTTGACTCATCACACCATTGAGAACAGCAACAAGGTCATCCAGATTGTGCCCATCCACAGGTCCAATGTAGTACAACCCTAGCTCTTCAAACAACGTAGATCCTGTTCCGCTGATCATCCCTCGTGCATACCTAAGTTGCATATGACACATGAAAATGAGCATGTGAAGAGATGCTTTATGCTGTAGTAGAGGTGAATCTTATTTACAGAGGTTTAATGCATGTACACGCTTGATGCCAGTTCTTTATTCTTTGTTTATTCTGCGCTATGCTCTAAGACGCACTCGTCAATCTTTGCAGTAGCCTTCTGCACTACATCTGGGAGTTGCTTTGTCATGCCTTTGGCAATCTCTCTTAGCTCTCTCAGAGGTCGGTTTGCTTGGATGCGTGCCAGGGCACTAGAGAGGCCACCGACAGGGTCCTGGTTTCGGTTGTTATACTGGGTGGGTAGAGATACCTACAACACAACATATGTTTCCAACGATCAAACATAGAATGAATGTAATAAGAGTCAGCTTCATGAAATGGGCACTAAATTCAAGGAAACTTCTTGCCATATTTTGTAGCTAAAAAGGAGCAGGCATCATGGCATACATGGTGCTGTGCGATTATGACTACGACATGCAACATTCCCTTTATTCCAAGGTTTGACACAAACAATATTTCAAGCTTCAGCTGTAGTATCTGTCCTTCCCTCTGTCAGAGCACTGATCCAGTCTTCTGTTTCCTAAGTAACACCATCAAATCACCTGTTGGTTGTCATTGAGGATGACTATCATGTTCTTGTCCAGAAACCCGGCATGATTCATGGCCTCATATGCCATGCCACCAGTGATAGCTCCATCCCCTATCACTGCTAGCACATGGTTCTTTTTCCCCTTCATGTCACGAGCAACTGCCATGCCGAGACCAGCAGAGATGGATGTGGAGCTATGGCCAGCTCCAAAAGGATCATATTCAGACTCTTCGCGTTTTGTGAAACCTATTACAAACATTCAGTCAGCTTATGTCAGTCTACCAAGGATTGCATGAAGGTGGAAGCAACTGATTACATCTTAAAAAAAGCACAATGTCTTCCAGAATTCCTCTGATGATGAGTTAGTCAAGATCTTAAAATGTAAGTTTCTCATGAGTAATTTAGCCCATGTGTGTCATCAGCATGTGAATTCTCGGACTCGTGACCAGTCGGCACTGAATGACAGGTGGCTCTTCACTGACTTTCATCCAATATGCAATCTTTTGCTCTTACCAGATAAGCCATTGGTTGTTCTGATTGTGTGCATTCTGTTGCGCCTGCCAGTGAGGATTTTGTGGCCATATGCCTGGTGACCAACATCCCAGATGAACTTGTCCTCAGGAGAGTTGAACACATAGTGCATGGCTACAGTCAACTCAACCACACCCAAACTAGAGCTCAGATGGCCTCCTGTCTTGGAGACCTTGTGGACAATGTCTGCTCTGAGCTCTTTACAAAGTTGACGAAGCTGCGTCGAAGACGAGGTAGAAGTCGATAACGAATGCTCAAAATATATTTGGTTCATCCGCATGGACTAACCTGGTCTGTGTTAAAGTTTTTCATATGAACAGGGTAGTTCACGGTGTCGAGCAAAGGTGTCACGGGTCCATTTGCTTCCCATGCTGATATTTCTTCGACACTGAGCTTATCCCAGGACTCAATTGCATCTGAAGAGTCAAACGCACATCGCTCGACCAATTTGCCGCGAGTACTTTTTAAGCTCGGCCGGCATCCTGTGAGAGATTTTAATGGTCGATTGATTCTAAGAAACTCCAATTGTCAATTTTAGGAAACCGACGCGCCCTTAAGTACCTGCAACAGAGGCCCTAGCTCTGGAGTCTGTAAATTTAACCTACACCGTTCCCAGCAAATGATTAGTTGCATGATGATCTATTTTACACTAGTTTGCATTATCGAAGAGTTAGACGCACCCCTTTCTTGAATTTCAGCATGTTAGCTCAACGAAAACTATGCACTTCCGCTTTTTGCTGGGAAGGTAAACATGACCGATCAAATCGTCTCCGAAACCCTGGTCGATTTTCCTGTTTGGCGTTGGGATGACTATTGACGTCAGCAAATTACACCATGATGAATCATTGTTACCTTTGCCTAGTCAATTTAAATTACTAGGACTATGTTGCAAGACAATGTGAGATTTGACTGCAGCATGACAATCGCATTGGACCCAGTTCTGAGTATTCTGAGAGATTCATTTCAATATAGCTACCTATCTAAGGTTTAAATTATAAAACCACTTCAGGATGTAACATTAGGAGTATTTAAGTTCCTAAGTTACTAAGCTGATGACGCATGGAAGTACCCCATGTCCAAAATAAGAGAGTATTTCTATGAATGACCTTGTATGCCTTATTCGTGGATTTATTGTTGATGGTTTCAAGCCCAAGGTTCATGCACTATGCACCATCAAAATGAAAATTTTTTGGAAAGGTATCGTTGCCAATGAGAGACATCCTTGTTTAGAAAGGCACAACAAATTCTGCATCTGTCCCTACGTAGTCTGCATCCATTCATACTGCTCCTACTTGAGAATTACTTGCTGAAGCTCAACTCATGCATCATACCTAATATGTCGCATCTCTCTTCTCGAGTTGTGTGATGTGACTGTTTCTTTCATGTTAAATCACACATGTAGATAAGCATGCCGCTTGCATGTATGCATTACATTAGTAAGCAAAATCTCATGCTTCTGTTCTCAGAAAACAAATGATTACATTGCTGTCAGGGCACTCATGTCACGCAAAGAGTATCATCATACTTTGTCTCACACTGCATTGCACATTTAGCTATAATTGACTCCAGAAATGTAGAGCTGATATTATGTAATCTCTACAAGCAGTGCAATCTCGGCTCATACTGTCCTAGACATTCATGATGCATCTGAATTCGGATGAAGCCATAATCGACAGTAGACACGCAAACTCGAAAAAGTAAATGTAGACACCATCTCGGCGGGCGAGAAATATGCTACATCGCAACATGGGCATGCGCAAATAATGGCACGCGTTTCACTCTTCCTGATCTCTTTTTCCTTTGATCTGAAGCGGATAGCGCTTCGCCTGCACGCATAATATATTCGCATGACCTAAACTTCCGAATTTCATGGCCGGAGACGCAGAGGAGGCGCTGGGACGACTTTTCGGTTTGAGTTTGTTGAAACATTACACTCTTTGCTGCCTGCCCGCTATATTATAAGGCATAATAAGATCCAGGAGCGGAGTATGAGCCCATACCACAATTGTTTGAAATCATAAAGCACCAGATCTGAATATCATTCAATACCTGGCTGTTTCTTCAACATCAGTGTAGCCATAAAAAAAAACAGTATTGCTATATTTAATGCAATGTACCTAATTAATACGTTATGTATCATACTTCTTTGAAAAAAAGAGATCAACAATGGACACTCCGCAAAAAATAACCAAAGTAGTGTTTAAAACCTATATTGGAGAGGTGGCTCATTTGATAGCACTCAAGCTTGAGCTGAGGATCTTGATGTACTCAGGTGACAGATGAGTACCATCAAACTCCAGGTCACTCTTCAGGGCAGGCACTTCTCCAGGCACCAACAGATCATCAAAGAAGTCTAGAAAATGAAGGCGGCTGGACGGATGGCTCTGCCCCCTGGCTTGTGGAGTGGTTGCAGCCTTTAGGACCTTTGCGCAGAACCACAAAAAGAGATGAATTCATGCAACTTGCCATGTTAAGTTTATTGTTTGTATTTTTAGAATGCAAAACAATAAACTTATGCCTGCTTGATAAACCTACATCCTAATCATAATCTATGTCATAAACTTAATGCAAGCTGTTGGACGTGCTCCTTCAGCATGAGGAGTAGAAATGTTTGTATGTGAAGGTTGGTCTGATGCTAAGAAACAGGAGAGATACCAGAATGCAGCCAACCGTTGCCTTTCACACATGTTAAGGCCATCATTTACATGGAGAGTATGTAATTTTTAGGGTAAAGAGTTTATGCAACATGTGGCAATGCACATACCTTAGACTTCAAGACTGACATAAAAGGTATGACAACAGGCCGGGTCTCTTTCAAAACAGGCGCTATTGGATGGACAAAAAGCTCCAGGTCGAGCTCCTGAGTAGCGTGTTGGGGAATATTTTATTTATAATAAGAGCAGCGTTGACGGCTTACATAGCCGTGAAGGTGGGCCTCCTAGGCTTGGATCAGTGTTGCCATTATCTGGTCAAACTACATGGCTGAGCATGGTCCGCATAGTTTAAGCAAATGCTGACAAGTCAAACAGGTCATGACGCTTCTAAACTGAAAGACAATACCTGTATCAGCTCCAACAGTAGCTCCACATAAATGTCTACTGTATGGCTTATACCCTCAGACAGTGAGTCATACTGTCAGAATTTGGCAATGAACAAACTCAATTCAATCATCAATCAAATCTGACCAAAGGGTATCAGATCTCAAGAAAGGCGTGATGTTGCAATGCCATTATTCGCTGAAGCCTTATGTCAGATTTGAGAATTCACACGACAGCATCTCTGTCAAAGTCAAATCTATTCAATGTTGTGATCTAATGAATATCTCTAGAATGTCGCAGCATCATGAATCTTTAAAACACATGTACTTTGATTTGATCACTTTCATAACAGTCTCTCTGAGTCAATTGTGAACTCAGTAAAACTTATGATATACATTGCATTAAGCAGGAGCAACCGCACAGACTTGCCTTGCACTTCTGCACTGCCAGCAAGAGGCCCTCCCGGCAATCGATTTCTCCAAACAACATGACGACCTGGCGTTATAAGAAAACTAGATGAGCATTCACCACAATCAAAGAGAAACCAGTTCTACACAGAGCCCATAGCACCCTTCCTGTGCCCAAGAGGAGGATGATATGTAGCTTGCATCCTGAGCATACCTGGGAGCCTGGCTTAAGCTTCTTCATGGTGTTCATGAACTGTAGCTTAGGGTAGAAGAGGCTCTTAGGTCTGAGGTGCCAGATCTTGCACCCAGTGATTAGGAGAGGTTGGATTAGCCTGCGCTCCCCACGCAGAGTCACCACACGCCAAGCAGCTGCATGGAGTTTAAACAGGTCAAGCTTGTGTTGCATGTAGTTTAAACAGGTCAAGCTTGTGTTGCATGAAGTTTAAACAGGTCAAGCTTGTGCTGCATGGAGTTTAAACAGGTCAAGCATCCACTGTTGATAGTCAGTATCCACAGTTGATAGACCCCGGATGATGCAAGAAAGCAAGAGATGCTGAAAGAGCTGGAATAAATGAAATACAGGGTTATGTAGGGGTTTAGATCATTCCATGCAATCACATTTGATCTTTCTTAGGATCAACTAAGTTATCAAGCCCATAAGAAAACTGATTCTCATGCAATCACTATCTGCAACACGATAATGCTTTTAGATTGGTACTTTCTGATGACAAAGTAGCTTCTCCTCACCAGACAGACAGTGTGAATCTCCACACAAGTACAAGGGCTTTAGGTTTAACTCCTCACTTGTGAGAGGAGCCTTGAACTGTAAGGATAGCTACACATCGGAGGTGGCAAAAAAGTTTGGTCGAAGGTACATGCAAAGAACAGCTAAAGACAGCACTCGGACGCCCCATGCGAACTAGTTGCAATGCTCGTGGGCACTAATACCAGCACTTCTGGGTCATATGAGGAAAAGCAAGGGTGGATCAAACTCTGACTTACTCTGTGTATGCATCCAAAGTAAGCTGCCTCATTCCGGATTTTGGTCTTGTGAAGCTCCACAGTGGAGGCCAGCCGAGCCGTCTCCACCAGTTCACACAATCTGCCAGCTTGATGCAGAGCACCACCCACATACAACACCTTGGTTGCAGTGAATAAGATTGCCAATAACTCCAGCTGATCAGGTGAGTAAGCAACCTACCAAATGAAGGAAAAGCAGCTGGCACCCTCTTGACATCCAACTAACACAGGTCATCACTGTACCTCTTGACATCCAACTAACACAGGTCATCACTGTACCTCTTGACATCCAACTAACACAGGTCATCACTGTACCTCTTAACATCCAACTAACACAGGTCATCACTGTACCTCTTGACAACCAACTAACACAGGTCATCACTGTACGTATTCAAGTCAATGCCTTTACTCTCTCAGCGCTCTCGTCACCAAATGATGAGATGCAATGGTTGCTCAAGATGTTGCAAAAGTACCAAGTTGAATATGGTGTATGTAAAGCCCTAGAATGCCGATCTAGCAATACCTTCAAAGTTGCACTGCTAAGCCCTGCCACAGATCGTGGCGGAGAGTCTCCTTTAGCATCATAATGCCCAGCTGAAGCACGTAGCCAGTTCAAGCTTGTCATATGCTGTAAAGTACACACGCTCTGGAGCTCAGACACAACGCTCTGCGTATTTGACATCATGACAAGGTGTCGGTCGCACACCATCATGCATTAAGGCTACAAAGGCCAACGATGTAATGGAGCAAGCATCATAAAGAACGGAATCACTAATAGTACGAGACATACTCAGAATGCTCTGCATTGAAATCAAAATGCCTGTGAGTGTACTGACTGTTAGTGAGGTCAAGTCTCCTCCCAGTCTGAAAGAGCCGTCCTTGCAAAACCTGAGCGCTTCCTTCACCACTAGGTCATACTGTTGGTCAAGCTCCAGGGCATGTAGGTAATTCAAGCTGTAGGTGCTGCTGCTTGGCTCCAACAGAACCGCCTGAAAGAGGAGCAGAAGAATAGTTGGCAGTAGAAGGCAGGACGCAGAGACCAGCAAGACAGGTGTTGTGACATGGCTTATATGTACGTGTAATAATAATAGTACCCCCCTGCTGATATGGCTTATATGTGTGTACAATAGCAACTCCCTGCTGACATGGCTTGTATGTGTGCACAATAATACCCCCTCCTGATGAGCTTGCTGTTCTAGTGCTTGCCTTGAGAAATAATTGAACTGCCGCTGTAACTGCGCCATGGTCTTTGACGCAGTTTGCGAGGTAAGCCATTGCTGCCGCACTGCTGCCACCTATTTGCGCCATCATAACATCCAATGAGCTTGAGAGCTGCAGTACAAACAGAAGCAACACCAGCAAGCGCAATTATGAGGAGCATTGCAGCACATTCCAGCATAATCTTAGGGAATACAGACATCATCAGCACCAGCATCAGAGCAAGTGGGAATGCATAGTTTGGAGCAGTAATAGCCACAGCTTGAAGAAAGATTATTCTGTATGTGAGTGTAGGATATTTGGTATAGCTGTAACTACCTCCTCACATGTAAAGGATAGACACTGTGAGGCCTGTGCCATTATAAAAAGTAAGAGAGGAGCCCTGATTCCTCTCACCATGAGGCACTGCGCAAGAAGTGCCTTCACATTAGAGTCCTTGCTGCGTTGCACCAGGAGACTTAAGCTGACTTTTATTGCGTCTTCAAGGTGTCCACGTTCCAGTGCAATTGTTGCATACCTATTATACACAAAGGCATGTGTGAAGTCAGGCCTCCCTACCTCTGATGTTATCGCATTGTCATGCGAGGCACAGCGTGGCAAAGTGGAAGAAAAGCATTGCAAAGTCGTATGCCTATGTAAACTTACATGAACAAGTAATCCCAGTTGGATTTATCTGCTAACACGAGTTCCATCACAAGCAACCCACATCGATCCAGGGTCGTGGCAGCCTTTATGCGCAGCAGATTCTGTTTGGCCTGGTAAGCTGAATCATTGGCACAGTGGTCCGTAGTTGATACCGAGGGCTCTGAGGATGAATCTCCTGGGGTGAATCTAGACCCAAGTTTGTCTGTCACAGTTGCTTCCCTTGTCTTATGCTTCACACTCTGCTTTCCATCAGCGCTTGATGCAGCTGAAGTTGATGCGCCTTGCTGAGAGTTGAGGCGCCGCTCTGAGAGAGAGGAGTCCTTGTCCTCCTCCTCATCCTCAAGATCCAGGTCAAGAGAAAGAGCTGAGTACTGGGCATGGAAAATCTTAGCCAGGGACAGAAGCAACTCCATTTTCCTGCTCTGTCCCTCATGCTCCTGAAAAAAACAAGTAATGAAACAGAAATGATCAATGAAGACAAACGCGGCCTCTGAAATGTTAGTTGAAATTCATGAGAGACTGTAAAAACTTCAATTCTTAGTATACCAGGGGGCAACTTGCTATGCATTATACCGTGCTCTTAGAGGTTGGGAATCTAACACCCTGCACTGTCTCAAACTTCAACTTCAACTTTTAAACTCAAACTCAATCATATTCTCATTTCTCAAGACAAAAGCTACACTTTACACATACCTTCTCGCAAGCTTTCAGTGCCTGCTCTAGAAACTCAATGGCTTTGTCACCTTCTCCCCAGGCTCTGAAAATTGCAACATGGCGTATTATGACATCATAAGTCCTACCCTCTATCACGTAGCCGCTAAAGTCATCATGAGTACTCCAACAAATCCCACAGCCACAGTTGATTGAGAAGCGTATGAACAGACTTTTTGAATCATCATATCTTAAGTGGACTGCCTGCAGACTTCAAAGCATGATGGAAGGGATCCAATCATGATCTCAGCATTGACAGACTCACGAGTAGGCTTCTCCAAGCAGTTGCAACTTTGTGCTGCTGCCTTGAGCATGCCTCAACGCTTGCTCAGCATATCTCACTGCTCTCTCAGCGTGCCCAGCCTTCAACCAGAGCCTACAAAGACGCTCTAGAAGATCAGGATCCTCTGGAAACATCTTTAGGGCCGCCTGGTAGATATCATTTGCAGGTTTTATGAGATTCTGCTTTAAGGCTCTGTCTGCTTGTGCCATAGCTACTGCCATGACGTATGTCAAGTCCCCATGGATGGGATTATCGCTGCCTGTCCAGTTAGCATCCTTCCAGATCCGAACTGTGCCTTGATCATCTTTAGCTGAAACTCCGAGGACTGAAAAGAGATCTATCGCAGCAGAAGATGGAGCACACATTCTCTGGCCTTCTCCTTGACGAGTGCAGTCGGAAATATTCGTTCTGTCAGCCTTCATAGTTGAGGTGCATGCTTGTCTCACTTGGCTTCTTTTGGAATTTGACTCTTTTGATTGGACTAGATAAGCATCATCTCTGTCAGCTAAGATTTTTATGATACATGAAGAGGGTGGTAATGGCCTTCCTCGGGAATTCTGAACAATGACCGTGTCCGCTGATAACAACAAGAAATCTGGATACTTTAAGTTATAATCATCTATGAAAAGCTCAATAGCATCACTTATCAGCGTGTCAGTATCTGCATGGATTACTTTCGTATGTGCGGGATTCCCCTCAAAATGCAGATAAATTCTCATAATAAAATTATAGTCGCAATGTATGCAAAGTATATACACTGCAAATCGATTACATGCGTTCTTATTTGGATTTTGTAAAAGCTTCGGAGCTAGATTATAAGAGGAAATCCTCTTCAGCTAAATTTAAGGCACAAAACAGCTACAATGCATGGCAAGAAAGAAGAACCAGGAGTTTCACGTTTAGAGGACAATGAGTATGAGGACGAGCGGGACTGGCTGGTTGATCCTTCTGTGGAAGCAGAAAGAGGACTTGCTGGAGGCACATCGGCAGATAAAATGATGGATGCAGATTTCTTTAACAATTTTGAAGACGACTTTGATGAGAGCGATATGATTATTTAGCATTACTTCGACAAACTATCTTTTGTTGAACTATTGATATATCTACATGTCTATTCTCCTATTAGTCTCCAACGTCAGTTGGCTTGCCTTCTATGTACATGAGCTTGAAGGCTCATGATATGCAGCATCAAGACATGGTCACTACTGGTAACTTATCAATAGCCTAATAATGAAAACTGGCATGAAAAATGAATGGCCCTTAACGCTGCTGAGCTACCTGCTTCCTCAAATATCCAGTATTCTTCTCTTTGCCTTATATTATGTTCTTTTATGCTTACTGTTAGTATTACTGTTGGTTTATATTTACACTTAATTCAGCTTCCTTCTCGGTCTTACTCAATTTAACTCAATCCATTGTCTCAGCAACTGAAGTCCTAAAAGAACCAATTTACAGTGTGGGTACAAGATAAAACATGTCAAAATAAAGAGACTACATGACTTATACTTCAATACCCTCTTTGTGGATGCTCTTGTCCAAAGTCATAGGAGCATATTCGTCCTCCTTGGGCTCCATAACCTGATTCAGTCAAATGTGAAGTGAAAGGTTTTACATCATGGAGGTGGATGGTGGATGATTTTTGGAAGACTCATACACTTCTGGATAGTTATGAAAGTTAGTACTTGAATTTCCCTCAGAATGAACTTGTCACCATCATCCATTCCAAATACCGGTATACTCTTATAAATACTGTCTACATTGTTATAGCAACATGCTATGTCTCTTAATCTGCGCATTGTACAGCCATTACAATCTTACCTTGACGACATCAGGGAAAGGCATCTTGGGGCCACGCTTTCCGGTGGGATCCCAGTCCTTCATGATCTTCACCTGCACAGAGATGCGTCGCGAGAGTAGGGGTTCAAAAAGTACACTGGAGAGATTTGAGAAGCTCGATCAAAAGATTATCTTAAACTCTATCTAAGAGAGAACCTAACGAAAGAAGACAAATTTCAATCCCGTGGGATCTTGATGAATTTGATTTTTGAGACATCTCTCTGTAGCCCTCCCATGGCCACCATCGTTTAAGAGGATGTATAGTTCTTAATGAACTACTTATATGATCAGGGAATGGATCAATGTAACCTAAAAATTATTGGGATCAATGGAGGGATTCCTGATGATGTTTTCATGTGGCCACACACCCACCTTGATGCCCAGAACTCCCTGTCGCAACAATACGTGTCGCACTGCAGAGTCAATGTACAATATGGAGGGCTGACCAGAGCTGATCATGTATCCATCCTTGAATTTCATGCTCTTGGCACGAGCTGCACGGAGCTTTCCTGACACAATGACTTCGCAACCCTTGGCACCACTCTCCATAACAAAGCGCAACACACCATAGCAGGCTCTGCTTGCATGAAGGTGTGAGGGTAGTAGTAAGGAACAGATATGTTAGCAAGCAGTATCTCATAGCAGGCTGTGCTTTGCATGTAATGCAGTTAAAAAGATGTAGAATTGATGAGGGCGTAAAAACAATATGCACTAGGGAGAAGTCTACCATGCTGAGGGCCAAATCAAATGGCATACTAAATGGCAAATGCAGGATCTGACATGGAGCACTGAAGGATCAGCTGCATGTTTAATGCAGTGTTTTCCACACCTTCGCACAGCAAGGCCACCCAGCAGCTTGTAACGCAAAGACTCAGCTTGTGCAATTGCGCACAGACCACGGTCGCTAACCTTCTCGGCATACAGCTCAACGCTGTCAGGAGGGAAGTTAAAACGCTTTTGCACAACAGATGTAAGCTCACGAATGCGGCGGCCCTTCTCTCCTGCACAAAAATATACGGCTCAGTTGAGCGAGGTCTCTGATACCTCTGTTCACGCTCCTGATTTCGATGCAAATCTTACCAAGCACGTTCTGGGTGCGAGTTGCCCTAATGATAATCTCAGTCCGCATGGGAGTGACGCGGACTTCAACACCTGAGTACCCATCCTCAGACAGCTCCCTTGTTAAGAGCTCGTTTAGCTCAGCGTAGAAGACGCCATCAGCGACGAACTACAAAATTAGATAAACAAAATTATGTATTATTGATAGATCCATGTAGCTTGGACAACGGCGGCGTTTGCTCTTGTAAATCTAACCTTTCTCTTCTTAGAGATTTGGGTAGCCATCCTGTGTCAAGGGCTCCGACGAGAAAGGGGGAAGTTGTCCCCAAGGTAGTTTTCACAAAGAAGGGCATGCCAAACCGTACAAAACACTATGAATAGCTTTTCACCCACTAAAAGAGGATCGTTAATTGGAATCAAGTATGCAAAAATACTCATTCAGTAACAAAATAGGTGAACGTGTTTTGAGATATCGTACTGTTCCTACTGCTCTGACGTGCCTGCGTACAAATGATGATCATCCTTGTGCCACTGAATCGTTTTTACCAACTCGAGTAGTGGAAATTACCGATGTATGGGCTAAAGATATGATCAGTCGGGTCAAAAGGGTGCCTGTCTCTCTCTCTGGCTGCATACAAGATCCCCTGATGACAGCAGTCATAGGTCCTTCCAGTTCTGACTTGTCAAGATATCCTGCAGATGCCCCATCAATTGTGTTACTTCATTCATTTGACAGCTCGTGCCTCGAATACAGAAAACTGTATCCTATTTTGTCAGCTTATTTACCAACCTATGCTGTAGACCTGGTGCGATGTTTGATTCTTAGCGCTGATGCCACGTTTTCAGAATTCTAAAAATCCATGATGGACTCGTCAAAATTGGTTTATAAAAAGACTGAGCTGTTCATGCATTTTTCAAATATTGATGTGAGAGAAGTTAAACTTCAGCCCTATGTAGACTCACTATTATGTTGGAGATCAAGATATGCCCCCCAGGCCTCAATTATTCTTGGCTTTATCAGGTGGGTTGGGGCTTTACAGATCTGTCTTGGCTCCAAGGTGACACGAATACCAGCATCGGTCCAGAGCTTAAGAGAGAGCACCTCAGAACCTTTATTGAGCAATGCGTTGGAGAGGAACGGCCTGTAGTACTTCTGGGCGCAAGCATAGGTGGAGCAGTAGCGATGGACTTTGCTTTAGCATATCCTGAGGTAAGAACTTCCCCATTTCGTTTGATGCATGGCCTCAACTTAAGTTTGGGATGCTCTGCACTGTATAGTATTTTTTAGTGTGAACTACCTCTCCACACAGAAAATAAAAAAGCTAGTACTGCTGGATCCCCAGATATTCATAGATGGGATTGGAGCCATGGGGAAGCTTCCTCGGTTCCTGTCAGTGCTAGGTGTGAAGCTCCTTCAAACAAAGTGGCTTCGCACACAAGCAAACAAGGTGCTTATAAAGTCTAGTGGTGCAGCATAGATAAAGGATGGCCAAGCACTATGGTGCGTTTTGAATGTATTAACTTTGTGACTCAGTAAGGAAATGGAGTCTCAGTGAGCAGTGTAAGGATGACAGGATGACTGTGTCTTTCTCCTGATATCAGATAGCATTTTTTGACAAGGTCTCTTTGGCAACTGATGAGGCTGTTCGTATTGGTCGTCTTCACACATTTCTGCCAGGTATAGTGTACAAGAGCATCTTTTACTGCATATTTCTAAGCATCAAATCACTTTTGAGATAAATGAATCAAAATCATGTACAAACACGCAAGTTAGCCGATCCCTCACCTTCTTATTCACTGCTCTCTCATGTTCAAAGGCATATGTTTATGTTCTCAACATGCACTCTTGTAAGCAGGCTGGTTAGAGGGAAATGTGGCTTTTATCAGAAGCGGGGGCTACAGCGTGAATTCACGCATGAAGCAGGTGGTGAACTTTGATATCAAAGACAGAGATAAGCTTCGGATCTGTTATTTGACATGACTCGGCTAGAAAGGCTTTTAAATGATCCTAAAAACCTTTTGTTACAGAAAAGTTGCTGACGTGCTCATGTCTCCCCAACATTGCCTCTGTTTAGGTTGGGAATCTTGGCTCGAAATCTCTTATCCTGTGGGGACGCAATGATGAAGTTCTAGATCCTAAGCTCCTTAAAAGGCTTCCAGTGGAACTTCCTGACTCAACCCTAGTGATAATAGATGACTGTGGACACTATCCTCAGCTGGAGAAGCCTGAATCTGTTGCTGAACATGTCCTTAAATTCTTACAAATGCAGCCCCGCGATAAATTTAAGAATAAGTCTGAATCAATAATTTCAACAGTGTAATGTAACATTTGTTTGCAAATCGAAGTATCTGTTAGCTTTCGCTCCGGAACTATCCTCTTAAATTTTTAGCAGCGTTATGAAAATTGTATCTGCATAACTAAATTTAAAGAGAATTTGTGCAGATTCAAGTATACTTATCGCTTGTACAATGTGAACGCAATATAAATTTTCGCAACTGAGATTTTGTTTTAGGCTGGGTCGTAAATGCTTATTGCAGAGAGCTACTGCCTGATTGCATTATATCAAATAATAACTGGCTTCTTTGCTTTACAGCGTACCTGGGTCTCCAGATGCCCATAATGCGTTCTACGCTATCAACAATATCAGAAACTGTTTCACAGTTGGGAAACAGGGAGCCGTACAGTGAAATCACTGACGCTTACCCTTCGCAGAATCATGTCTACCAAGACATGACACAGCCTTTAAGTCATTATTTCATCTCCTCTGGCCACAACTCATACCTTACATCTGATCAAGTGATGGGACCAGGTGGAACAATCACTATCATACAGGTAAGGATCAACATTCAGATTGTACTATTATCGTCTCCAATTGTAAGCCTAGGTCGCCATGACATCTACGCAGAGGAATAGAGAACATTTTTGAATTTTAATTTTTTCATGTGGGGATTCAGTAGGTTTTAGAATGTGGGGCATGATCACAAGTGTCAACCATTCCTCCGTAGACACAGTATCTTTCAAATTTCAACATTCTTATGCTTCAGAGTTTGAAAGGAGCCTGTCGTGTCATTGAGTTGGACTGCTACAATGGTGGCTTGGAAGGACCTATCTGCAAGCATGGGGGTACAGCTACCAAACCTGTACTCTTCAGGGTAGGCGCGTCTCTTGTCGTCAAACATATATGCATATTGCGTCAGGAAAGAATATCTCAACGGAGAGCACATTGGTTTATGACTCTTAGTCATAATTGAGGTTATGACTAAGAGTTTGAAAACAGGAGCATGGTCTGAACAGATGAGGCTGATCTTACTTCTTAGGCATAGAATGAGCTGCATGCTTTCATTGTTCGCAGGACTGTGTAGCTGCCATCAAGGAATATGGATTTGTGGCATCACCCTATCCTGTCATCATCACACTGGAGAATCATACAGACGCAGAGAATCAGGTGATTGTCGTAGAATGACAAACTGAGATACGGAAATACATACAAACTCCCTCTTTGGTGCTCAGAACCGCTCTGATCTATAAGTTCCCTGGTTTGCCAGTAGGTGCCACTAGAGCTCGCTGAAACAACTGGGAAAACCCCCAGGGACCTTCAGTGAAGGTTTATAAAGCCTTTGTTTTTATTTTCATGGTTCTAGCAATCAGAGATGTTTGAAGTTTAAAGCTATTCCTGACCTGAATTGTGTGCTCAGGTCCCTCTAGTTAAGATACTGAAGGAGCAGCTAGGTGAGCAGTTGTTCATACCAGCGCCTGGGATGATGGAGCCCAGGTCCTGGTTGTCCCCTTTGGATCTGAGAGGAAAATTTGTAATTAGATCTAAGGTGAAGAGGAAGCTGCTGTGCAACTAGAGTGTTTGATCCCTTGATTGAAGGGTAGGTCAGATATTATGGGTCACTGAGCTCTGAGGGATTGTGTGTGGCTTTAGGTCATGTTCCAGGCCATTGATCTTGCATTAGATTGTTCTTGCTCAGACACCCTTGAGGTTTTATACATGATTCACCAGTGTTTCTTTTCTGAAAACTGCTACTTTGCAGCTGAAGAATGCGACTGATCAACTAAGAGAGATTGTGTACATACCTATCAAGAAGTTCACTGGTTTTTTTGAAATGAACAGTCTTGGTAAGACGCATGCCTGTTTTGTAAATGGAGCGTCTTTGAATTTGAAGTTCGGAACAAGAACATGTTAAGCCAAGAGTTTCTTTTTTTCCGCCAATAATACATTTTTAAAACTGTAAGTAAACCAGCTTAAATACCAGAGCCCTTCAGGTCTCCCTACATTTTAGAGGACTGTACATTTCCTAGAAAGTCCATCTGGCTTGGTTGCAACTACAGTGACCATCACATTATACTTCTCTACAGACCATGCAACATCCTCAAGTATGGGAGAGGCAAAGCTGGAAGCCATTCTCAAGGAAGTAGGCAATGCTGCAGCAACCTCTGGTCGAGGAGAGGACGTCTCTGTTCATGATGCCCAAAGAATCATGACGTCTGAACCTGAAGCCTCTGCTGTACAGCTCTCTGAGGGCTGTACCTCTCAAGTCGTCAACAGGGCAGCCACTGCTGACCTGTCACTCCTCTCCTCCTCTCCACCAGCTGCATTGGCAGACCACGCCGCCGCTGCATTGAATGAATTTCCTGCAATCTCCAATGAAGATCTTAAGCCCCTCATCCCTGAAGGGAGAGCCTCATTGCCTGCCCCTTCCTTAGTTGCAGGTCAGTCACTGCTGTCACAGGGTCATCCTGCAGCAACATCCCGAATTGGAGATGAGGCTCTCATGCATCACGACAAACCTGTAGCTCTACCCCAACTTCATCAGGAAGGATCTCAACACCCTAAACCTGTAGCTCTACCCCAACTTCATCAGGAAGGATCTCAACACCCTAAACCTGCAGCTTCACCCCAACTTCATCAGGAAGGATCTCAACACCCTAAAGATGCAGTGCAAGGATGTCCTGATGAAGCATCAATGCCAAATCTTGGTGTTGTAAGCGATAGACAAGCAGCTGAAGGTGGTTCCCCGTTGACATGCTGTGTCTCACAGCACACACAAGCTGAAGCTGACTGTGTCTCACAGCAAGAAGTGCCATGTACAACAGCTGGTGGGTCTGCTGTTATTGCATTAGCATTAAAAGCAGACAATCTGTTAAGCCAGGTGAATAAAATGAGTGGTGGTGCAGAAAGCATTGCTCCCTTGGGAGAGGAGGGGATCAAGGACTCCAAGGATCTAAAAGAGGAGTGTGGAGAGGAGTGTGGAGAGGCTGATCAACCTGAGGGCACTGCCTTGCGCTGCAACATGGAGGACCTGCATAATAAATGCATCAATGATTCTGCTCAGTCAGGAGGAGGGACGCCAGAAGCAAGACCTGCCACGCCACGCCACGTACATCATCAACACACAGACAACAGGTCTGATGCTTTCCAAGGGTCGGAGGTGAAGTGTCACACCACTACATTAGTTTCAGCTGTAGGCCATGAGGATAAGCCAGGCTTGCTTCCCTCAAGGCTGTGTGTGTACATCAAGGACGGGACCATAGTTGACCATCCTGCCACATCAGCACATGCAGCTGACACAGCCACAAGTCCAGCTACATTTGAGTCAGAGAACTTGGCGGGTCAGAGCCCATCCACACTCCACACTTTCAACCAAGGTACACCTCCCAGAAGCGGAGAGGTTGCCCAGCAGGGTGTCACAACCTCGAAGGTTTCTGATGACCTCGGGAAGGCACATGTGAACTCGGAGCCAAGCGCCTCTGAGTTGACCTCTGTCAAGCGATTCTCCTTCGCTGGTAGTGCAGCCAGGATCAGTCTGGGCCGGTCAAAGGTTACATCCGTCAACTTCACAACCTGGAGAGAGGTGTACAAGTACAACTCACACCACCTGCTGCGAGTGTATCCAGCGGCGTGGAAGGTAGACAGCAGGTGAGCAATAACCACTGCTGCTGCTTTGACTGTGCAGCCTTGCTGACTCATCAGCCAGTAAAAAAAAGATTCATCTCCTCTTGAGATCATGTACTTAATTGAGATCTCCGGAGTCGTTGCAATATTATGATGTTTTGCTTGATCTAGAGCACAACCACTACTGCATATTAAAGTCAATGTGCACTTCTTCTTGATAAAGACATGTACTTCAACAAGCAGTGTGTATCGTGTAGTGATGAATTATTTTGCTCCATCAATATCAGCTCTTGTTGTTTAAAAGGGCCTTGTGCATCATGATGTGTACACTAGGAAGTACAACCCCTGTGCATCTAGTGCATCATGATGTGAACACTAGGAAGTACAACCCCTGTGCAACATGATGTGTACACTAGGAACTAACCCTAAACATTAAACCCTAAACTAGGAACTACAACCCCTGTGTAGCCTGGAATCTGGGGGCATCCTGTGTTGCATTGAATTGGCAGCGCTGGGATAAAGCCATGTGGATTAATGAAGGGAAAGTAAGGAGACTGGGAAGAGCCAAACGACAGTCCTTCTACTAGGCCCTTGAATGTAGCCTATTGTACAGCTCTGCTTTTTATAGAAACTGCACGGTGAATGTCTCAGTCCTGCTAAACGAGTAAGTTTGTGCTGTTGTGAGGCTACTCATCGTACTCTTCTGCCTTATGCTGCCTGGTGCAGTTCATGGATAATGGTGGCTGTGGTTATGTGAAGAAACCATCATGGATGCTTGAGGCTAACGAGGGCCTGCCGCCACCGCCACAGACCCCTCGTCGCCTCAGGGTCAACTTGTTGGCAGTTTGTAACCACCATGAGCCTACCTGGGTGCTGCGCAACTTCTGTGCTGCCCCTCAGGTAACTATGAGGCAGGCTCATGACGAGCATGTAATGAAGCTCTGAATCATGAATTGCAGGACGGTGGTGTGATGTGTAGAATAGAAAACCAGCAAGAGGGCTGAAGCTATGTGTACTAATTACATTCTGTTTTGTGGATTATGTCAGGAGAATAGGTGGGGAAGGCAGGGCTATCTGTTGGCAACATCAGTTTCTCATTTGAAAAGATGGATGTTTCTGAGTGAAACATTTTTCGTGCTCTGCAATGTCGCTTTAGTTTCTCATGATCAGCTTGTGACGTCTCTCCTACAGGATGATGTGTTGATCAAAGTGTGGATAAAGGGCATGCCAGTGGACTCGAGGAAGCAGCAAACAAAGCCTACTAGGAAGAATGGAAAGCTAGTATTGGAAGATATCATGTAAGTCTAAAAGTCAAGTTTTGTTAAAAAATTTGATACACACTTGATGACATGTTAGTCATCCAAGAGGTGTGGCGTTTTTTGGCTAGAAGACATAATCATGAAAAGGGCCAAAGAGGTGATAAGGCTGTTTGGGCATTGCACTCAAACATGAGATATGACCAGACATGAAAGGAGACGTTCCATTGTATCCTGCTTCGTGTTCCACTGTGTCCCTCAGGTTTGAGTTCCCAGTATGTTTCCCAGAGATGGCTGTGCTAATGTTCATCGTGAAGAGGGAGAGCGAACACCTTGGGCATGGTATGATGATTTGATGTTCTTAAGGGCTGTTAACAACTAACACCTTGGACATGGTATGATGATTTGATGTTCTTAAGGGCTGTTAACAACTAACACCTTGGACATGGTATGATGATTTGATGTTCTTAAGGGCTGTTAACAACTAACACCTAGGACATGGTATTTTGATTTGATGTTCTTAAGGGCTGTTAACAACTAATACCTTGGGCATGGTATGATGATTTGATGTTCTTAAGGGCTGTTAACAACTAACACCTTGGACATGGTATGATGATTTCATGTTCTTAAGGGCTGTTAACAACTAACACCTTGGACATGGTATGATGATTTGATGTTCTTAAGGGCTGTTAACAACTAATGTTTATACTCTTTTCATTCAAAATATTATGAGTTCAAAGATGAGGAGGACAATTAGGACATTGTAACAAGTGTGAAAAGCTTTGATTCTTGTTTTTTTGTCACCTTATATTTTATGTGCATCAACAGGCTACTTTTCTCTACCTGTATCAAATTTGCAACCTGGAATGTACAAACTGAATCTTAATGGAGTGGATCGAGGGAAACCGTTGGCACACAGCTGGTTGAAGGTGTGAACTATCATGCAGAGTATGATTCCCAGATGAAACCCTTATTCTTTCCAAGCAGCAAAACTTTCAGAGAAACCAGTACTAGACTATGGAGAATCGTGTGGATTCAGCAAATTGTGGAATGTCACAAATTTATTGGGCCAGGAGCCTCACTATGTTGAAACATGTATATGTACTCTTATCATAGCTCTATCAATTGATACGATATTCTTTGAATTCTCCAGGTTGGTCTTCAATGGGTCAATCATAATGAAACTCAGAATGCTGCACTGAATAAGTAATTGCTGCAGCAGCAGTAAAAGTGTTGCTGCAGCATTACGATGAGTATGCTAAATAAGAGGCTGCAACAGAAACAGCTGCTGCGACTGGTGCTCACGGCTGCACTACCTGAGCTTCTGCTTCTACTGCCTGCTCCGCTGCTTAAGCAGGATTAGCAGGATTGGACACTGCAGCTCACTAAGACCACAGCATTTCTTTTTTGTATGTCTCCTGTGCCAGCCACTGATTTGGAAGATCCACGTACATACCTACATAGCTGCTGCTGATTTAGCGAGCCGAATTAGCTGAGTTGATCTTGGGAGATTCTTTTGACACAATGATTTCATCAGTTTTTAGAAGCATATTTATTGGCAGAAATAGTTAATAGCTTCTGGAGCGTATGATCTTGATCCTAGCAAATGATTACAAGTGGCAGTTGGTACAATAAAGTGTGGAAAGGTTGAAAATTACGAGTCATTACAGGATATCTCTAAAATTATGACTTTTCTTTTGTCCACCCCTGTAAATAGGTATTAGCAGAAATGTTGACTGTGATTACTGTTTAGAAGTGTCTGGCATTACCGGACTAATCATTATTGCAAGAGCTTATGGATTTATTATTACGCTTGGTACGTTACTTGCGTAGTTGAGCATGGAATAATAAGCTCCATTGTATCACAGCAATAATGTCAGCAGACCTGGTGATTAAGACTATGCTCTGTGCTGCATTGTAATTTGTAATGTTATTAGCAAGGTAGGTAAATTTTTGCGTGCGTCATGATAGCTTTTTGAAAGATTGCCGCATTTTAGGCACTGACGACATGAAGTTAGCAGATGAAACTTATTTGCACGACGAAGCAGCAGATGAGCTGATGAATTCCTGACGGTTGTTCCTACATCAAAAGATTATTTCAGTTTTTGCCTCCAATATTCAGGGAGGTATACCCTTATACTCCAAAAGTACCATGTTCAGGGGATTATTGCAGCAGTAGCACAGCAGGCGGCGGTGCAACAATCCATGAGAGGCTATGAACTGTGCGCTCCGAGATACAGTGGATGCTGTTGCAACATCTGATTTGATGTTCGAAAATCACGGAGCAACCTTCATTAGTACGACTGTCTCGTAAATACTTACGGGACTCAATCTGCAACGTAATGGTCAGATCACCAGTCGTAGATTGTGTGATCCGATCTTCAATGTTTTAAAATTTCAACGCAAAAGCATCATGTATGCATGATATCACAAACTCGGGTTGAATACAGCGCTGTGTAATACCTTTATATTAAAGCCTAGTTTGCATTGCCATATTTGGCAACTAGACGTAATACTTCCGAAAATATTGTACCGCGCAAGCGTGGGATGAACTAAGGCCATTACGCACCCCAATTGCTACCTTTATCAACATCAATTGTGTTCAAACCTACCCCTTGGATAAAATCTGGAGTAAAAGGTAAGGGTCCAGGGATATGCTTAAAATCAGCTTGGCGGCATTGTTGCTTGTTCCCACAAGTAACATTTTAGTGCATTGGACATCGCAATCGATTTGAACACATAAATTACAATTTACAATGCGTGTTAGAATCATTTTCGTAATTCCGTGTCATCAGGCAGCCGTGTTCATCCCTCTCTCCGACACTGTAAGGACCGTCACCTGCTCTCTATGGTCCACGTACTGCACCCAGAACTTTTAACGACAGTAGCAGGCCACTTCGCTCCGGGCCATGCAGCTTTGGGAGGGCTCCTGCTGGGGGTTGCCACAGTGGCTCAGCTTTTATTGAATGGCAGAGTTTTGGGCATGTCAGGGGTCCTGAAGGGCCTGTTTGTTCAGAAGGATCCTGGATCAGGGAGGCTAGCTCTAGTGGCAGGTAGAAGCTAGACAGCATTTTGTTGTAACTCCTTGCGCATGTAGTGTCTCATGTCTTACAAAGAATGGCCAGGCAAAGACTGGACCTTGGAGACAAGATCAGAAGCATGGAGATCTCTCCTAATTAAATGACGCAAGGCACTTTGAAACTTCCTGAAGAACTAACATGTCTTGTAAAGAACGTGTTGAACTACGTCCATTGTCTTTGAGTGATAAGGTGTTCAGAGTGAATTGGACAGACTACTGCAACCTACGGTGACCCGACATAACCAATGCTGACCTGCTCTCTGACTAAAATGAAACACTGTTACCTGCTTAATAGGTCTTACTGCGGCAGCAATCCCATTGAGCATGTTGATGCCCTCTGCGTTCACCCCTTTGCCGGACTCCACATTCTCGGTGTGTTTGAGGGTGACAACGGCCAATGTCGAGTTCCTGATCAATTATTTGAGCAGGGTACTTTTAAATCTATATCATGAAAATATTTTGATAACACATGGACCAGACATCCAGGATGTTGCTGGTGATGATATAGTACCACATCTTCTGCTAGGTACTCTGCATAGCATTTTATGAATGGCATTAGTTGGTGACAATGCCAAGTCTTTACTCTGACCATCTAAGCTGCAATTATATAGTAGTGGTGTCAGGCCTCTAAGGATCTTTTCTTGGTTTGTCTTATGATTGAAAATCCTTTTAAAATTGTAGCTGACAAGAGCCGCAGTAGGCGGGCTGTTAGTAGGCTTTGGAGCTGCCCTAGGGAATGGATGTACTTCAGGGCATGGCATCTGTGGTCTGTCCCGCTTCTCCCCGCGCTCAGCTGCGTACACCCTGCTCTTCATGGCATCTGGTGCACTGTTCTCCACACTTTCTGGGGCAGCCTCTGCGACCGGCGTTGCTGTTGACCTGGCGCCCACGCTGCTCCTCCCATCAGAAGAAGTGGTGTCATTTGCACTGAGGACTGCTTCAGCTGCTGCCATTACATTTGCAGTCATTGGAGTCTCTGCTAGCATCACGAGGTAAGGATTCTTGTCTCCTCTTTACTGACTCTGCTAGCATCACAAGGTAACCGGATCTTTGTTTAGTGCTGATCAGCATTATCCTTATTGTGCTTGCAATCAAGTCGTACAATAGAAGCATTTGCAAATGACCTGGTGATGTGATGATGATGTCC
>BEGY01000056.1:142353-157681 GCA_002335675.1 Chlamydomonas eustigma | reverse complement strand
TGACCTGGTGATGTGGTGGTGACCTGGTGATGTGGTGGTGACCTGGTGATGTCGTGATGATGACCTGGTGATGTGGTGGTGACCTGGTGATGTGGTGGTGACCTGGTGATGTGGTGGTGACCTGGTGATGTCGTGATGATGACCTGGTGATGTGGTGGTGACCTGGTGATGTGGTGGTGACCTGGTGATGTCGTGATGATAACCTGGTGATGACCTGGTGATGTGATGATGACCTGGTGAAGTGGTGATGACCTGGTGATGTGGTGATGTGGTGAAGTGGTGATGACCTGGTGATGTGGTGACCTGGTGAAGTGATGACCTGGTGATGTGGTGATGTTGTCCACCTCACTGACATCTGACCCGCATGGAGCCATGCTTTTAAAATGTACGTTACAAGGATAGGAGCTTGAGAATTGCTGTTACCTTGCTGTTATTACTACACTCCCTGCAGCTCATACTGTTTTAGCCTGCTAACCTATAGCTCATGCTGTGCTAGCCTGCTAACGTATGCTCTACTATGTTCTTTGACAGATTGTAAACATTACAAAAAGAAAGTTTCTTGACAGATTCAATCCACGTTTCCTACTGGCAGATCTAAAACGGGTTCCTCTACTTCCCTTGCTGCCACACTAGCTGGGCCCGTCTCCTCTTTTCTGATTGGAGCAACCTTTGCAGCGGGGTTGGCGCTGTCGGGAATGACCATGCCATCCAAGGTTGCTTCCTTTCTCTCACCTTTGTCAGCAGCTTGGGATCCATCTCTTGCTTTTGTAATGGGATCAGCGCTGGCAGTGTCTTCTGTAGCATACCAGGCGGTTCTGGGTAGGCTACCTGTATTGCCCAAGGAGCTCAAGGCACCACTCTCCTCAGGTGGCACTGGCACTGGATCTCCCCTCATCACTACCTCATATGCTCTTCCAACCTTCTCAAAGGTGGACTGGAAGCTAGCCTCAGGGGCAGTGCTATTTGGGGCTGGGTGGGGAGTGAGTGGCATTTGTCCAGGTCCAGCCGTGGTAGGCCTGGCAGGTGCCCTAGCCAACGCATGGTCAACTGGGACAGGAGGTCTCTCTGCAGTTCTGGCTGTATATGTCGGGAGCATGTTGACAGGCTTTTTTATTGAGCAAGAGGTCAGCATAACAATGAAGTAGGATCACTCAGAACAAGCACCTCGCAAAATCTGTGGATTTCGTTAGATCTGCAGGAGTTAAGGGATAATGGAACTCTCCTAATTGACAGAATGAGTTTTTATGGGATGTATGAACGTAATAAATTTAGAAAGTGTCCAAATCAGACAAAGCTCAGTCAATACATGACGCAGGCTCTGGGTTTCAAATTAGTGACACCTTACAGTAGTGTTCTGTACTAAAAGGCCGTAAGCATAAACCTATAATTTAAAGATATGAAAAGACACACAACAGAAACATGATCATGATGTAGTGCATTTGTTATGGTAAGATATCTTGAACAAGCATTGATGAATTCCTACAGAAAGATAACTGATTCAATACACAGGTTTCAGTTAATATGTACTAGTGCACTTCATCCTATGTTGCATACTATACATACTAGCGCTGTAAATGTTGCCATGTTCAGGGGAACAGGGACACTGAGGACATCAGAAAGTGCAGTTTAAATGAGCAACGTGAAACACACACATCAATGTTTGTGCCCTTGAGCATGACTTGGCCCCGAAAAGGCCTTTCAGCAATGGTGGCTCAAAGAATCATAACTTTGACCCTCTGGTGAACTATGACCCGGCATATTTTACACCATTACTGTGTCAATTCCATAAGACGACTGTAGTCGCATCTAATGTAGTATCTACTTTGAGTGATCTTCCTACACTTACTACCTAGCACTCCTGCTGGGCGTTCTTTCTATTGAAGAACAGTGATCACGTCGACTGACAGGGCCATCCCTGTTGTTTCCTTGAGCCAGGATCTCTAGCACGGAGGTAGGTAGCGCTCCAGAGTTCTTAGGGGCCAGAGCAGCAGTTACCATGTCATCTTCAGTACTGCTGCTAACATCCAGTCCTGTTGGCGGTACGGGCACCTCTCCTTCCCCACCTTCCCTACAACTTTGTTGGGCTCTAACAGCCAAGTTGGCCAAGCTGGCTTCTATGTTCCTAGTCAAGAACAAAGATGACTAGGGACTAGGTTGCGTCCTAGCACAAGATGAGGGACTACTAGTAGGTTGCGTCCTAGCACAAGATGAGGGACTAGGTTGCGTCCTAGCACAAGATGAGGGACTAGGTTGCTAAGGTTGCGTCCTAGCACAAGATGAGGGACTAGGTTGCATCCTAGCACAAGATGAGGGACTAGAGGGACTAGGTTGCATCCTAGCACAAGATGAGGGACTAGAGGGACTAGGTTGCATCCTAGCACAAGATGAGGGACTAGGTTGCGTCCTAGCACAAGATGAGGGACTAGGNTGGGTGGCTCCCAGAATCATATCTTTGACCCTCTGGTGAACTATGACCCGGCATATTTTACACCATTACTGTGTCAATTCCATAAGACGACTGTAGTCGCATCTAATGTAGTATCTACTTTGAGTGATCTTCCTACACTTACTACCTAGCACTCCTGCTGGGCGTTCTTTCTATTGAAGAACAGTGATCACGTCGCAAGCCATGTATGGATACCTTGGAACCCAACCTTATATATGCTCACTGACGTAGCATCCTAAGCACTTCAATCAACATTTAAGCTACACATCCTCATGCCCCACTTGGTTGATGCTCCACATTGATATGGTGGGCAAGTGCCAAATACATCAGGTCCGAGAAGGCTCCTGATAAACGATCACAAAGAGCCAAGTAGTCCTTAGCTTGAGAACGATGTCGTATGAACAGTTGCTGTTCTGGCTGTGCACTGCTTGCACCAGCATCCGAATCTCCCTTGCTGCTGCAGTCAGCAGAGTTGCCACTACTGACATTTCTGCATAATTTGATACTGCCACTACTGCCCATCGTGCCCTTGGTGAGCACAGGTTCATTCTCCACTACCCTGCAGCCCTGCTGCTGTTGCTGCAGTGTACTGCCAGATGATGGTGCACTTCTAAGAATCCATTGCTGGCTATCATATATCACACAGTAACAGTCACGGATGATCTGGTCAGTGAGCAACCTCTCTCGACTGATAGGGCCATCCTTGTTGTTTCCTTGAGCCAGGATCTCTAGCACGGAGGTAGGTAGCGCGCCAGAGTTCTTAGGGGCCAGAGCAGCAGTTACCATGTCATCTTCAGTACTGCTGCTAACATCCCGTCCTGTTGGCGGTACGGGCACCTCTCCTTCCCCACCTTCCCTACGACTTTGTTGGGCTCTAGCAGCCAAGCTGGCTACTATGTTCCCAGTCAAGAACAAAGATGAGGGACTAGGTTGCGTCCTAGCACAAGATGAGGGACTACTAGGTTGTGTCCTAGCACAAGATGAGGGACTACTAGGTTGCGTCCTAGCACAAGATGAAGGACTAGGTTGCATCCTAGCACAAGATGAGGGACTAGGTTGCATCCTAGCACAAGCTGCTATAACTGATGCTGTTGACGAGTTCGTGGCAGCAGTGCCCAAGTGCGCAAACGCTCTTCCATTCAAGCCAGAACAATTAGAGAATTCCGTGTCTTTGCTCTCTAATTTTGCGCTCAGCTTCTCCAGCAAAGGAATCAGATTATTCACTCGTCGTACCAAGCGTGAACAGCTCTGTTGATGATCGGCATTGGGGTTGCGTGGAAAATCATCTGCCATCTGCTGCACTTGATGGGCTAATTTCACACATCCCATAATGCTGGCAGGCCCACACACATCTGTCTCTGCCCGGCTTGCAACTCTGTTGCTTGGAGCTGTCATAGTGGCGGGGCTCTTGGGAAGTGATGCCTCGGCCCAAATACTGTGGCCAGCCAAGCTTCTCCTTGTGCCTAACAGAGAACAAGCAGGACTAGCAGCAGCAGCAGCATCCAGCTCACACTGCAAGCCGTGCAGGCTTTCCACACTTATGACACGTCCCAAGTTGCAAGCTCTGACAGGACTCATCTTCAAGAGATGCACTGGTGGCAAGCCCACCAACCTTGTAGCGGCAGCAGTAGCTGGTGAGTGTGTACCATCCACTACAAGTGTGACGAAGGCTCCACCTTGAGTGGCTGAAGACTCCAGCAAGCTATCAACTGCAGTCCCAGAAATCAAAATACATATTGGCGGGATGGGTGGATGCAGTAATGGATGGATGCAGTAACAAAAAGTCATGAGCAAAAAAATCTCAGAAAGAAGCTGAACTCAAAGACAGGAAACTCTTTACAATGGCATAGTTACGACGATGGACGTGCAGGGAAGTATGTAAGTATGGAAGAAAGAATGTAGTTATTGGCTTGCCATTTTGCTCTCTTTAAAGCAAGCATACAGGTAGGTTTCCTTTCCTTTCAAGGACAGAAATGACTCTGAAGTGGTTGATATTGAACTGAAATGTTAGGCCTAACAACAACAGGTCAGGAGCTTACACTTGAGCTCAGGGTCGTATTGCATGGCCTCTTGTCTGAGAGCTGAGCGACATTCAGCACTTCCAATTGTGGGCCAACAAGAATCAAGTGCAGATCGCACAAAAGTTGCTGGGGTAGAGGATGGCCTCTGATAATTAGCATCCTTTGCTGTGTCATGACTGCTGCTGACCCAGCCGCTAGTTGAAAGGTGAGATTTTTCTCCTGATGGAAACGGAATCACTTGCCAGGCAGCATGGCTGTGGCGTTGCTCCCACTTCGGTCCTGATGCTCCTTCTCCTTCGGCTGCATTAGTGTCTGCGGAGGTAAGGACTTTAACAGGCAGCATGGATGAAGCAGCCCGTCGGACCCAGAGCATCATGGTGGTCCCCAGAACCATCAGCAGCAGCGCAGCTCCTACAGGGGCAACAGAAAGAAGGAGGACTTGGTATGGCAATACATGGCAGTACATGATATCAGCAGCAGGAGTCATGAGCACAAGCCTTGGTATGGCAGTACATGATATCAGCAGCAGGAGTCATGAGCACAAGCCTTGGTATGGCAGTACATGATATCAGCAGCAGGAGTCATGAGCACAAGCCTTGGTATGGCAGTACATGATATCAGCAGCAGGAGTCATGAGCACAAGCCTTGGTATGGCAATACATGATATCAGCAGCAGGAGTCATGAGCACAAGCCTTGGTATGGCAGTACATGATATCAGCAGCAGGAGTCATGAGCACAAGCCTTGGTATGGCAATACATGATATCAGCAGCAGGAGTCATGAGCACAAGCCTTTCTGCATATTTCATTGTTTCCACTGCGGAGCCTGTCTGTCTGACAGGTCATTCATTATGGTCGTACAGGAGTAAAATTACGAAGTACATGCTATCACTCCCATTTACATGCAATGAGGACCCACAGGGTTTGAGGTCCTTAATTGGTAATTAATTACACATGAAGACAGTATCATTATGTCGCTTGTCCAGATGGCATAGCATGAGATGGATGGTCCCGAAATTTATCATCTGCTCACCAATAGAAGCTGGAATAACAACAGCTAGGTTGACTTGGCCTGATGATGCAGAGGGAGAGGGATATGCTCCCGATGGCAGGGACCCTTGTACAGCAGTGCTGCTGCTGCTGCTATTATCAGGCAGCGGCCCTGCTTCTGCCCCAGGCACCTGCCAACTCATCCCATCAGCAGGGCTGCTGGCACCAGACTTCCCCCCTGCACCTGAGTTCAACCCTCCATTGGCACCAGGTGGGACTGAGACATTTGTAGGCAGTGAGGGAGAGGGATCAAACGCTATTGTAGAGGCGCCCCCTCCACTGCTTTGCCAACCACCACCTCCTCCCCAGGTTTCAATATTGGAAGGCCCACTGTCTGATGTTCTTGGGAGTACATACCTTGACCCTGCACAACTCACAATAACATAGTCAAATCAGAAGCGTGATTCCCTAGCATTTTACAGTGAAAGCAGTTAGGGACTCTTTACATATGGAGCATATGGAGCCTCCACAGCAAACGGCTTGAGCTACTTCACTTATTCTGCTGAAAATGACCACTACAGAGTGATACTGCTTGGCTAGCCATGGCCTGTAGCTAAGGAAGGCCTGTAGTTAAGGAAGGCCTGTAGCTAAGGAAGGCCTGTAGCTAAGGAAGGCCTCACATGATAATTATGCTTTAGAAGGCTATGCTGAGGTACACCCACCTCCTACCAATCAGAAGGCTATGCTGAAGTACACCCACCTCCTTTCAATCCAAGTCTGGAGAAGTTATCCAAGTCAGCAAACAAACAGGTTGTCACACCGGAGAGGGGTCCCGTAACTCCAAATGTTCCATTCATAGGCTGGTAACCCAGAGTGCACCTGTGGATGAAGTGAGCAATCATATGTGGTTGTTGGTATCAAACGCTCATTGCACTATGATTCTTTGTAAGGCTGTTATCACTTATCATGATCAGGATGCCTACCTGCAGGCAAGGGTGTTGTAGATGACCACAGAGCACCACTGGTTGATGAAACACTGAGCTGTACAGTCCCTCAAGCTGCATGAGTGGATGGGCACCGTGGTGAGGGCTGTCATGGACACTGACTGCTCCTCCAAGCAACGGTACCCAGCAGCAACACCAGAGGTGACGCCTGCAACAAGAGATTAACACATGCATGGGGAAAAAAAGCTGTCAACGATAGAAACTTAATGGTTTATTCCTGTACTCCTATCCTTCTGCACAATGCCTTTTAGGCAGCAATACACAGACAAAATTAACAATGGAAATAAGGCTCGGTTTTTCTTAAACCCTGATATTGATGTAGAGTTTGCATATTTATACTAGAGTAAGCAGGCATGTTGGACTCATATACGCAAAATATCTGCACCTTGGTCAAGTGCAATCTGAGCTCCCAGCATGTCCCAGAGCAGCGCATGCTTCAAACAGCCCACCGCAGAGGAAAAGGGATCTAGGACTGCCAACACAGGAAAGGCCCCAGGCTGCTGGGATGTTCCAGGGAACGGAGACATTGACACTAGGTTGCAGGTCCCTGAAGGGTCAAGCCAAAAGCCGTGGCATGCTCCAAGGACTCTGCAGGCATCTGCACAGTAGGTGCCAGCCTCCTGCCCTGCACCCAGGGCCCCAAAGGAGGTTGAGGAGATGAGGTGACTTCCCAGCAGCTGATAAGATTCGGCACAGAAGTACTGGCCTGAGGCAGTACCTGGTTACACAGGCATGCAGGGAACAGAAGTAAGGAGGAAAGGAAACGATGCAAGGGATTTATGACTAAATCAAATTTGTATAAGCTGGTCTATGGATTATCTACATGTCCTCCTAAGAGGGAGCATAGAGCTTCAACATATAATCTACGGGACAGAGAGTAATCCTAAGAGGGAACATAGAGCTTCAACATATAATCTACAGGACAGAGAGTAATCCTAAGAGGGAACATAGAGCTTCAACATATAATCTACGGGACAGAGAGTAATCCTAAGAGGGAACATAGAGCTCCAACATATAATCTACGGGACAGAGAGTAATCCTAAGAGGGAACATAGAGCTTCAACATATAATCTACGGGACAGAGAGTAATCCTAAGAGGGAAATAAAGATTCAACAGATCAGCGCAAACAGTATGCCCTCTTGATAAAAACACAGACATTTCATCAGCACCTGCAGCATCTAGCTGGCAAGCATATGTCATGGTTTCAAAGCAAGGCTTAGGCTCCCAGCCCCATCCTCCACACCGACCATTGTTGTGAGTCATCATGCCACATAATGGAACTCCTGCGGTGATGGCAGCTGCTGCCGCTGCCACTGCAAGCTCTAATGCCAAGTTGTGACGTTGAGAACTGTTCGACAATACTGATGCATCAACTACATTTTTCTGCATGGCCAAAGTTGCACCCCTCCCAAATGCTAACGGAAAGGGGACAGAGGTTTCAAGGGATGATGTGGCAAAGCCTTTGGGGAGACACCAATGTGTGAAGTTATCAAGTGCAGCTGAGCTTGAGTTGAGGGGCATGCCAGACCACCTCCAAGTGCCATTGTCACTTTGAAGACCCATCCACAAGGATCTCTGTTTGGAAGGTAGTAGGTTGGTAGTAGGTTGGTAGTAGGTTGGTAAGGGTAGATGAATGACAGAAAGTTGGAACATGAAATATCTGGCCAAAGGTTTGTCAATATTGCAGGTGAAATATAGCATACCATGCTTGCATGAAAGTGGACTATGAGAGATGCTGCTATGAAGGGATGATGCTCACTGATTTGTTGAGCGAAGTTGTGAAGGAGTGCTGAATGTGAACAGAGGTGAAGGAGGCGAGTGCTCCACCCCAAGAAGAACACACCTGAAGAAGCATCAAGGTATCTACTAACTACAGCACTCATATGTATGATACATATGGGATGGTCCCATGCTGCAGGAGTTGAGAGAGGTCATGTGAGAGAGCAGCTATGTCATATCATTCATATACTCTCATCTGCCTAGCAAAGCAAGTTTTTTTATAGAGGTAGAGTTGGAGATGCGCTAACCCTTCAATGGGCATGATGAGTCTTGAGTGCGCCTCAAGGCTCAGCTCAAAGGTAAGATGCACACCTGTCCCGCCAAATCTGCTGAGAGATGGTAATCTGCAGAGGAAGGCATCCAGAATGGACCTAGGCTAGCGTTGACATCAACCAGCACAGGAAAGTCTGCCAGTGGGACCAAAGACAGTGCAGAGGAGGAATTGACAGCCACAAAGGAGGCCGTGGTGCCTTGTGTCGTGTTTAAGGCGCTCAAGGGTGGAGGGATGGCAGCTGCAAGCAAATGAATGCAGGGGTCAATAACAGGGTCCAGAAGTGAATGTTCATGTCGAGGGTGCAACTAAGGCATCTGTAATGAAAAAGCATCGCTCACTCTTGCAAACGAAAGGTAACGTCCAACTGCAGCTCCCGGCAGCTACTAGTCCTGGTCCCATGAGGGTGCTGCTATTAGACATCTGAAGACACAGTTCCGTCCCAAACCCAGTGTTAGGGACGCTACTGGGATAATCATCCACACTCACTCCCCATGCGTTTTGGAGCATGCAGGCACCAGGTCCAGCGGAGAAGGCTGTACCGTCCGTCCAGCGGAGGACGGAAGTGTCATTCATAGCGATAATGGTGGAGCAGGTGCCAGGCGGGGCGGAGAGTGCGGAGAGCAGGTCATTGCTGTTGACCCTGAGACCCACCCAGAAACCATTGAAGTCAGGCACGGTTTGATAACCAGGAGATGTGAAGACAGGAGGCTCCTCATTCATGATCTGAAGGTGCAGGTAAGGAATGAAGGAGACTAGGATGTACAGAATGAAATAGGTAAGGAAGCTAGGAGTCTACTTTGAGGAGCATAGTGACCTTAGGAAACGCAGGATGCTTTCAGTAGCGCCAGCTTTGATATAAACAGAAACCCTTTCCTGCCGATCTGTAAGACTTCACATTATGTTCAAGTCCACGACTATTATAATCAGGTTCAACATCTTTTTAAGATTCCTTTCTAATCATAGTAGTAAATAAATCTAAAATGTGGTTTGTAGGCCATCTTTATCCTGCTTTACCCAACTTTCTCTCTACCATCCAGGAAAGTCTGTCACTACTAGGCCTTATAGCCCACCATACAAGCTCACCAATCTGCTGGTTCAGACTCACCTGAATCAGCATCTTCCAATCATCCTCAGTCCCCACACTTGCCAAATGCCCGGTCGCTAACACTCCACCATTTGGCATCGAGCCTGTTCTCCTTGCCTGTACTTGTGCTGCATCCCTCATGCATGCCACCTCTGCCTGAGCCCAAGTCAAGGGTTTAGGGTGGAAAGTGTAGGTTGTTAGCCCCAAGTCATAGTCCCTCTCTAAGGGATCTGCATTGGTAAGAGTTGTGTTGCATCAGCAAAGTACAAGTTATGGCGATGCAATGGGCTGGAGACAAACATCTCATCTGGCTTACTATGCTGCTAATCAACGACTCAGAAAGGGAAAAACAGCATGGATGATGGAGAAAATGAGCAGGAATCATAGGCCTTAGCAGCCCTCAGGAATCATAGGCCTTAGCAGCCCTCAGGAATCATAGGCCTTAGCAGCCCTTCTTTGTGCAGCTCACCGTATACGGCCCCCAGGGCAGTCCATGCACTTTCATTCTTCATGCAAGTGGTGACCTGGAGGTGAGGGGTGGCTCCTTGCACGCCTTCAGAACCAAGCATAGCATTCGCTCCTTGAACACATCGGCTCCTGTTAGGGTTTAGGGTTTCAGGTTACAAAGCACATATAGAGTCCTCAGCTCCTGGGCTGGGTCAAGGACTAATAAGCCTCAGTTGAAGAGAGACAGCAGCATACAATTTTACAAGCTCATCATACTCACTCTGGTAAATCCTGTTGTATGAAGACTTCACAGCGTGCCTCCTTAAGGCACTCCGCTGCGCACTCCTCTAGAGGGAGTGTAGATTGTGTGATGATGTCCAGATTGACTTGGTAGTCCGTCAGGCACAGGAGACCACTCACATTATTACCTGTGTTGGAGGTTAGATGGGGATGGGAATGCATGAGTGGATTGCATGGAAGAGGCATGCAGCTGTCCAGCTAATATGGTTAGATCTAGGTCTTTCATCTCACCAAGAGCCATCACAGCACCAAACGCTCCGGCTCCTAGGAAGTCATTCTCACTCTTCAGGCAGGACAGCTGTACATCAGCGCTGTACTGAAATGACACCAGTGCAGATGTCTCCTCAGATACATTCTGCAGAGAATCTTCCTTCTGCAGGAAACCTCGTCCAGTGCATAGAATGCACCCCAAGGAGCTGGACAGCTCAAAAGAGTCGCACCTGGGTAAAGATATTAACAGAGCTTCAGCCGTCCTTTAATTTTTTAATACAAAATCAAAACCACCTGTAGATATTATGCATATCAGTATCTACAAGAACAATGAATCAAGGCCAATCTACAAGAATGTAAATCTACAAAATTCAAAAATTGCAATAGATATAGCATGTCACGTATCCATGACGAGAAAGAATCAGCAGAAGTTTTATTTCTTTCAGGCATCAGCAATCTTGCAATCACCTGCCGTCTTGCATGCATTGCTGTGCGCACTGCTGCGATGGTGTGATTGTACTGTTCATGGATGGCTGGAAGGAGTAATAGGCCTGACCTTCCTCCATTCCAAAATTCGCCAAGCAAGAGAAGCCAGGGGTTGCAACTGAAAATTTGCAGGACAATTCAACCTTCATCTTCAAGCTTTCAGTGGGATCCAGCTTTAATGAGACATAGCAAGGAATTTTGTGCAGCAACATTATGCATTTCAGCAAACGGGAATGTTGATGATAATGACGACACTGCACCTGTTTGGATTTCACATAGAATGTTGTGAAGAGAGTTACAGGAGTCAGCAAACCATGACCAAGAGCCTGTACTCCTTTGGTGGTTGTGAGAGTCTTGCTGTGAAGAGCTAGCTGACTTGCTGGATGAATGGGGGTAGAGCCATGCGATGCGAACGCACCATTCAGATGAATCTGCACTCAAAGGAGGCTGCTGAGGTGCCCAGCCATGAACACTGCCAGATGAAATGTACGGCATCTGATTAGACCATGTCCATGTACCATTCAAGCCTGGGACTTGTGCAGAATTTGAGAGACCGATCCAGTATGACATGTTTTTGTCCACAGCTGTAAGTACAGGATCCCTTTCTAGCACAGCTAAATATCCTCCATACGTCATACACAGATTTTGGGCAGAAAAGTAATCATGTGCTGGATAATTCAACCAGAACAAGTTGGAGTCAGCATAGCTCTGAACAATTCCATCATCGAGCAAAGCACGAAGATTCGCCGATGTTAGAGCTTCTATGCCTACAGAAAGAACATCGATGGATGCTAGTGGCTTTGACTTGCTGAGTTTTCGAAACATTCACCTGAGAGGACCAATGCGGCTAGAATATATTTTGTACGAATGGTTTTATGGTGCATTGTTGTAATATGACGTTTGAAAAGGGCTGCCATTTCTAATAAGGATATGTCGATGCACAGAGCTGTAGATAGACCTCCACTCCATCGCATGAGGATATAGGACAATGATGAAGCTCATCTACGTACATTGCTTTAAAGGCTGTCTAGTCTGTGTTCAAAATGTCATCGAACCTGGGTCGAACCTGCGAAAGAGTACCTCGTCCGTACTCTCATTATGTCACTTTTTGGGAACAGTTGGCGATCTTCCGTTTAATTCAAAGCTGGATTGTTATTACATATATACATTATACATATCATTTAAGTCTTTCTAACATGCAATCACCTCAATAAGTATTTCATTGATTTACCTACAAACTCGGGGTAATTCAGGACATAGTTTCCGGCAAAGGTTCTAGATCCTGAGAACCAACAGCCTCCATCTCTTGCAACTTCATAGAGGAGCGCTCCAAGTTGGACATCATTATGTTCCTCAAGAGCATGGCCAACTCCCTATGCCCGTTTTCTGAGGCTAAATCAGCTGCTGAGCATCCAAACTTATCAAAAATGCTAACAAACTGCCGAACCTGCACCACATTGTCACAAACATTCAGGATTTCAAAAATTGTCTTTAATCTGTTAGCTGGCATTATCATTGGTGATCACCATGAAAGATTCCTTGAAACCTATGCATAACAGCACTCACAACTTGGATCCTGCTTAAAGCCTCAAGATATACTTGGATGAAGAACAGTAGGAATGACACAGGCAGAATGACACAGACACTAAACAAGAGAAGAGCTATAGAGCAGGACGCACTTTGGGCAAGATCCTGCGACTCCTACTCAGCTTCTCCAACACTGATAACCCTTTCCCGTTGTCCTCCTCCTCTTCCTCCTCCTCCTCCTGGACATGCAATATACAGAGTACGCATAAAGTGCAATGAGAAATAAAAATATGCAGACTGAGGGCTTACATGGACAGCAGACATGTTGAGTAAGTACTGAAGCCAGTCATCTTCAGGGCCATGTTCTCTCTGAACCCCCTATACCACATGCAGCATAATATTGTATGCAGTTGACGCACCTCATCATCTTCAACCAAATCAACATCTGGAGTCAACGGTGGAGTTGGCTCAATGACAATCTTGACCCCCACTCGCGCAAGGGCTTCATCCACCTTGGATTGCACCATAGCATTCTGTTTTTTTGTCTCAGCTTCAAGCTTTGCATCCAAAAGCCTGGCCTGGGCCTCACTTCGCTCCTGTCGGGATCGTGGAAGGCATGATAGGTTATAATGTTATCAGAAGTACAACACTAGGGGTGCTGGTTGAGTTACAATAATGTTATCATAAGTACAACACTAGGGGTGCTTACCAGTAATGAAGGCACGAGAATCACATGTAGCGCAGGGTTTACACTCCTCACATGCTAAGGTCATGTATTTGATAGAACTCCTCACATGCTAAGGTCATGTATTTGATAGAACTCCTCACATGCTAAGGTCATGTATTTGATAGGGCAGGGTTTACAGTCCTCACATCCCAAGGTCATGTATTTGATTATTTATTTTTTTTGGCATTAGAACAGTGCTGTTGTTGTAATTCTTCTACTGCTAAGCAAAGCGGCCCTCCTCAATCGCTCACCGAGTGCTTCATGCAGTTAGATATTAGCGAAGCGCAAACGTCCACATGCCCCTCTGCAGCACCGTACATCAGTGCGGTACGGCCTGAGTTATCTTTTGACTCACTGCCCACTGACTGCTTCAACAGCAGGTCCACAATGCGTGCATGCCCACCCCTCGCTGCCAACATGAGTGGTGTGACATTACAGCTATTCGGCAGTTCAAGATCTGCTCTGGCCAAGATCAAAGAGGACACATTCTCAAGGTCTCCTTGCTCACAGGCGTAAGAGAGTGCAGTACGGCCGTCCTTATCTTGGATGCTGAGTCTACATCTGCAGGACAAGAGAACACTGACCACATCTGATCTCTGAGCTATACATGCCAGGATGAGGGAGGACCTGCTGTTGTTATCTAGGAAGTCAGCCTGGGCACCCATCTCAAGAAGGATCTGCACCACCCCTAGGTGGCCTGCCTCTGAAGCCAACATCAGTGGGGTACTCCGCAGTACACCATCCCTTATATTGATGTTAGCCCTAGCAGCTAATAGCAGCTTGGTAACTCGTTGATGGCCACGCAAAGCAGTATAGTGCAGGCCAGATCGTCCCTTCAGGTCTCCAGCATCCACCCCTGATCTCTTGACCTGAGACACAGGTTGAGCGCTTAAGTCAAACGCAACAAGTTTGTTCTACTATAAGAGGTAAGTATGTGCTAGACAATGGACAGAAGCATGCAAGCTTGAGAACTAAGGGGTTACTTAATAAATATCTGATAGCTTTTGTCTACACGCACAGCAATTAGATCTTCCACAATGGATCCATGTCCCCCCTCTGATGCTGCAATCAGAGCTGTCATGGTGCTCCTCCGTTCATAGCTGTCAACCAGGTGGGGATCTAGGGAGAGCAATGCCTGGCAGATCTCACGGTTGCCTAGGCTAGCTGACAGCACCAACAGATTACGGTCATCCTGAAGTAAAGACATGTCTGCAGGTTTTAACTTTATCATTGAGCATCCTTAGTGAGGCATTAACTGAGCAAACAACACCACCCCAGCAGAATCTTATATTCCAACCTTTGCGGCCTTTAGAGGAAATCATCAAATTCTTGCCATAATGAAGCAGGATTAAGGCAAAGCAACATGAAGCAGGATTGAGGCAATAGTAACATGAAGCAAAATGAAGCAGGATTGAGGCAATAGTAACATGAAGCAACATGAAGCAGGATCATTGAGGCAATAGTAACATGAAGCAACATGAAGCAGGATTGAGGCAATAGTAACATGAAGCAAAATGAAGCAGGATTGAGGCAATAGTAACATGAAGCAACATGAAGCAGGATTAAGGCAATAGTAAGATGAAGCAACATGAAGCAGGATTGAGGCAATAGTAAGATGAAGCAACATGAAGCAGGATTAAGGCAATAGTAACATGAAGCAACATGAAGCAGGATTCAGGCAATAGTAACATGAAGCAACATGAAGCAGGATTAAGGCAATAGTAACATGAAGCAACATGAAGCAGGATTAAGGCAATAGTAACATGAAGCAACATGAAGCAGGATTCAGGCAATAGTAACATGAAGCAACATGAAGCAGGATTGAGGCAATAGTAACATGAAGCAACATGAAGCAGGATTCAGGCAATAGTAAGATGAAGCAACATGAAGCAGGATTGAGGCAATAGTAAGATGAAGCAACATGAAGCAGGATTGAGGCAATAGTAAGATGAAGCAACATGAAGCAGGATTGAGGCAATAGTAAGATGAAGCAACATGAAGCAGGATTGAGGCAATAGTAACATGAAGCAACA